>CAEGAE010058197.1:0-20083 GCA_903067095.1 Girardinus metallicus
AGATATATATATATATAATTTTTCTGACAACTCTAAATAACATAGTTACTCGATTGTGCTGTAAAATGGCATTATGTGCCTGGAAAATGCATAACGCTGCCCCTTTAAGGGTATAAATACTTTTGCAAGGTAAGATGTTGCAGATGTTTCAAGTACATTCAAATCAGTGACCAGTAATCTGAGAGCATTTAGTTTGATCCTATGACATTAACTTTCTGTGTAAAAACGGCGGTCAGCTAAAACCTGCAGCCTTGCGCTGAACATTTATTTCCTACAGGGAGTATCGGAACGTCTGTAAGCGTCCTGTGACAAATAAATCTCGATGTTGGCTGCGAACGCCTCAACTCCCAGCTGACCTCTTGCCTGAATATTTTGGAGTCTGATCCTGTTTGCGCTGCTGTAAAGCTGAACTGAAAGCTATGCAGCCATGAGAAACAAGAAGGGGAGGTGATGGAAAGAAGAGAGAGATGAGGAAGGGGCTGAAAGGGAATAAGGTGGGAAGGTGAAGGAGGGGAGAAGGCAAAAAAAAAAAAGAAGAGCAACATTGGTGGTGACAGCTTAAAATAGATGTGATACGAGGGCAGGGTGACCTGATGACACACACACACACACACGCACACACACAGGTGAGGAAAGAATACAAACACTTAAGCGTTAGATGCTGACCTAGGCCTCCGGCTGGTTTGATCTCAGGAGACTGGCGGGAACACGACTGGAAGAGCCGGTGGGATGTGCAGCCTTTGGAGGAATGGTTGGGTGACGTCTCAGAGAGGACCTGGTCAAAAACAAGGCCGTGCATCAATACTAATAATAATAATCAGCAAGGCATTGTGGGTGCTGCTGAGAGGCCGACTCTACTCTACCTCCATGGAGCCCGTCTTGCGGTTGCGGATCATCGGAGAGCGTCTCTGCAGGTTGATGAGCTCTGTGACCGGAAGAGCGTCGTCCGTCTGATCCTGGGAAAGATCCTCCAGGCTTCCCTGATTGGGCTTTTTGTCCTCATTCTGATTGGTCAAAAAATGGACAAGACAAGTTTTCACCCAGCGACCCATTATGGATCATTTTATAATATTATCACTGAACCTGGCGTGGACTCATTGGCTGCGTTTCCATGCCATTGGAATTATGAACATAAATTTGCTTATTGGAGAGACGGAAATTTTTAGAGAAAAAAAAACAAACTCCTGTTTTTTGGTAAATGTTTTGCATTATTTTTGCCGTATCAAAATTAAGCACGAAACAGTTAAGCATAAAAATATGTCATACGTTTACTTTTTTCATTTCAGGTAGTATTTCAAGATTTCTGGAGCTGTTATGTAACGTGTGAAAATATTTAGAAACAGGTCCAGTCAAAGTAGTTCAACCCACCATCAGTCAACTCGCATCTCTCACATTTTTGGGAAAGGTGCTACGCCACTAAAAAAAATAAATATAAATAACTTCTAACACATATTCACAGACCTCTGATGAGGCGGGGCGGAAACCAAAGCCCAGCGGCACGTTCTCCTCATCTTCACACCCTTTGACCCCCGGGCTGAAGTGGAGCTCCACGTGGAAACGTTCCTCCGAGGACGGGTCCTTCTCGCGGACATGAAAGAGACGGCCTTCCCGTTAAGCAACCCGGAGATCTGCTGATGAAGACGAGAAGCGGCCTGCGGACCGACCTTGTTGTTGTCTTCGTACAGCATGATGACGATCTGCGTCATGTAGTTGAGTTCAGTCACGGCGCTCAGGTAGTCCATCGCCTGCTTCCACTGCTGGTCCTTCACCTCCTTACCAACACACACAAACACACGCACAATGCCTTGCAGAAGCATTCACAACCCATTTATACGAGTCACGTTTCGTCACATAGCAACAGCAAGCCTCGTGTGCATTGCTGGGATTTTATGAGATGGACCGACAGAGTAGTGCAGGATTGTGTAGTGGGAGAAAAGTAATGCGTCGTTTTAAAACATGACACAAAAAGAAAACCCAGCCTTTTTTTGAAAAAGTTAAATCACAACTTTAACACAATTTCAAAATCAGAAAATAACAACTCAAAGAAAAAGCCTGGTTGGTTTTGCTCTTGTTTAGTTCCAACAACAGACTTTATGTGAGAAACATTTATTTCAAATGAAAAGAAAAAAAAAGACTTTAGGATGTTAATTCTTATAAATTTAAATAAAACGTAATCACATGGACGTTTATACACTGCTAAGCATTCAGGGCAGATTATGTTTGCTAGGTGCTACAGCGCTAGCTCCATTCAGTTAGCAGCGCTCAGACCTTTCTGTTTGAAGCAGGGCGCGTTGAAATGTCAGATTTTCTTTAATGTTTCGTGTCGCCTACTAAAGCCAGGACATTTTTCATTTTATTTTTTTTAAGAGTGCAGGAGTTCATAGCTAATAGTTGCGACTCTCTCGACTGTGAATCTCTGCAGCTCCTCCAGAGTTATGGATGATTTTTCCCTGGTAAACGCTGAAATGGCACCACAATTCAGACTTTTGTTTGTAAAGTGATTCTGAGAAACATTTGTATTCTTCTCCATAAGTATGCTTTACTTTGTGTTGATCTATCACATAACGTTTTAAACATAACCCACATTAAAACTCTGCGGTTTTTATGTGACGGGATGTGGAAAAGTTAGAGGTGCGAATACTTTTGCAAGGCGCTGTACACAGACATTTTAAAACAAAAACAAAAAGACGATTTGTACAAGACTCGTATGAACCTCATTTAGCCCAGCATGCATCAGTGTATTTATTTGTAAAGCACATTTCAGCAACAAGGCAGCTCAAAGTGCTTTATATCATAAAAACATAACATAGCAACCCATCTAAAAAAAAGAAATAAACATTACATTTTGTCAAATGCCATCAAATAAATACACATTAAATATGTTGATAATGTTCCATTCACTACTAACCAAACAGCTCTAAACAGCCGGGTTTTTAAAGCCTCGATTTAAAGGAACTAAGTGTTTCTGCATCTTTGCAGTTTTCTGGAAGTTTGTGCTGCATAAAGCACTGCACCACAAAAATAATTAATTACAATAATTACTCATGAGGCCCAGATGGTTTCTGGAGAATCTCCAGCAATATTTTCAAAAACAGGCCTGAGACAAAATGACTTAAGAAGGATAAGTGAGTGAGGGCTATACACACATCTAGCAGTCCTCCATAGCGAAACATGCTGAGCAGGGAGTGGACGTGGCTCTCGCTCGTAAAGTAGAGTCGTGTGCGAACGTGGCGGCCAGGAGACATCACTCCGCGGGAATACCTGAACACCCAGGAACGGACATGAGAGCTGATCGGGTCACACAGAGCAAGTGATCTGCAGTACACCGCCGACTACAACTCGAAGCTTTTCTCACTTATTTTACTGTAGTGTGGCAGTTTTAAAGAGGAAGTTGGTATTTTGTGCAGTTTTGGCTTAATTACGTCTCAGACTATATATATATATCTGTGTATTTTTTTCAGTAAAAGGCCTTTTTTTGAGTCTGTATACTGCAGTTACCAATTAATCAATCAGTGAATCACTTGCTAATTATTTCAATAATCGGTTCATTGTGATGAATCCGATTAATCATTTCCACTCTAGTTTACTTAAGTTTGTTCACATAGTGGCGGTTCACAAAAAAATTAGTCTCAACGCACTTTACAAAAATATTTGCATTTATAAAAACACCTTTAAAAATGTTTAAAAGTTATTTCAATTCAATCACATTAGGATTAGTTGGAGTATCCAGCTACTATTCTAATAATAAACTAATTAGGATAATTAACTAATTAGTGTAATTAGTTTATCATTAGAATTAGCTTAGTTCTAATTAGTTTAAAATGTTTTCTAGCCAAGACAGAAAACTTTAGGTGATTTATTTTCCACTAAGAACTTGAGGGGAAAAAAATAGGAATGGGATATTTAACTTTAATTCATGTTTATTTGGCTGCATCTGTGGAAAAAAATTAATCTAAGATTTTTTTTTCTGCTGAACTACCCTTAGATCGAAAAAGAAAGCAAGTCTAAGATAAAATAGAAACTAAGATATTGATCTTTGAAAGGTTAAAGAAACGAGACAAAGTTTAGCAGCACAGTAGCTACATAGTGAATGTGACACGTGAGCAGCTGTGTTTTTGGCTGTGTCCTCACAGAGGGTGCAGCTTGTTGACGGCCTCGTCCTCGTGGGTCCTCTGCAGGTCCAGGTAGATCTTCTTCATCAGAGGGACGCAGTACGCCTGAGCGATGTCCAGCTTCTCCGCTTTGTTGATGCCGTACTCCTGAAACCACAGGAATCCAAAATGTTTTTCCTCCATATATATTCTTCTGTCAAATCAAAAAGGGGCGGAGCAAGAATCAAACCGCGCCAGGCGGAGCTGAACGAAAGCGATCCAACCTGTGGGATGACTATGTCGGCCAGAGCGCGGGACAGTCTGAAGAGCTCCAACGTGTCCTCCAGGCCGACGGAGGCGTTGTGCTGCGAGTCGTACTTGATGCAGTCGTAGATGTCCGGGATCTTGCTGATGTCATAGCGGCCGTTCTTCATGCGGAAGTCCCTCTCCAGCTTCGACCAGCGCTGCAGCATCAGCTCCAGCGTCTCGCTGTGGTACAGCTGCAAATCTGCAGAGAAACGCGGGACGACCACCATTACTGTTACTGAAAAATATGAAAGACATTTTGGAATGTGTTTTATGCGTCTACTCGAGCGCTTCATTTATGTTGTTAAAGCTAAAGAAGCAGAAAAAATATATATAAATCAGAGTTACCCAGAACCTGAAGATAAAAGTCTAAAGAGTTTGTGTCCAGAATGTGTGGGGTCTCCAGAGATATTAGCTACCCTTTTTCATGACCCTTGACCTGTACAAGTAGTGGATGGAGGGACGGAACTGCATTTTCAACAACAAATCAAGACGTGTGAAGTTTATTTAGAAAGCAAGAAGGTGAAACTAAAACCCAAACCTAAAGCCGATGGCTTTTGAAAGCTCCAGTGACAAATCTTTAGACTTTTGAAATATTTGAAAGGTCCTTGATTTAAATGAAAGGTCAACGTAGCTGACAAAAATAACGTAAATAAGATTATTATTGGAAACAACAACCAATATGTCACATAACTGGTTTTAATGAGACACCCAAGTTAACGAATGAAAGGTGAATTCCTGAATCAAATCTACAAACGTGCTGAATGAATTTAATCTAAATTAAACAAATAAATGAAAACAATAGAGGAAGACTCAACATATATACAGTTTAAGGTGTTGATAAATGGAATTTCTAACCTATTATGACAAATAAGAACTAATTCAGGAGTTTTTAATACTAAAAATTTCAATTTTTATTTATTTTTTAGTTTTTTTTTTTAATGCTTTCTAAGACCCTGGAGAAACACTTTAAAGCAGCCATCAATTAGGTTGAAACTTTTACAGGCAAAGTAGCTACTGGAAAATCCTGTCAGCCACAGAACATGCTGGAATTGGAAATGTTGAGTTAAGGCTGTGGTTCCCGAAGTGTGGGGCGCAGTGCCATTGCAGGGGGGGGAAGCGATATGGATGAATTAAAAAAAAACAACAAACAAACAAAAAAAAAACAAACAGTTACAGTTTCACTGTAAAAACGGTTTGTTGCAACCTGAAGTGTGAAATAAACTTCAGTGGAGTTTGAAAACAAAACATGTGTATAGCTGTATGTCTGGATGAACGATGTGTGCGCCCAGTTGATTTTTTTTTTTCCTTTTTTGGGGGGGATTTTATTGTAATCCATAGGGGGGCCCAGAAAGTCTTTGGGAACCACTGAGTTAAGGTATGGAGAGGGTTTCTGCAGGTTTCAGCAAGTCAAATTTAAGACCTTTTTAATGCCAGCTTGAATTCAAATTAAGACCATAGAAACTAGCCTTCCTTTCTTTTCCAGCTGGCAGCAGAAATGAGCCAGTGGGAAAAAAGGAACGTTGTCAAATCAACTGGTGGGACATTTACACTTAGCCATGGTAGATGCAAAAATGCTAGCTAGTTAGTTAGCAAGGTTATATTGGCTGTAGCCTCAATCCCCTTGAATTACACAACGTATTCAAGATGTCTGCATGAGATTTAAACTTTGGCCATGACAGAAAGTCTCGAGTAAGTAGAGTCGGTCCACCTGCGGATTTGGGGTCCTCCAGTCTCTTTCGAATCTGCGAGGTGAGGCTCTGAATGAGCGCGTAAACCTTGTCGCAGGTTTTGACTGGATTCTCTATGACCTTCATTGAGTTCACCAGGGATGGACTGCATGTCGGGGCCAACTGTACCACAAAGGAAACACAGAAAGACTCATCTGTTAGCAGATATGAGGCAACGTTTTGAAAAAGCCTGTTGATACGCTTTGAGTTACCTTCTGAAAGTCGTCTTGAGTGAACTCTTGGTCCTTCTGCATGATCTCATGTAGTCTGGCCTTCACCTTCTGCTGGCAGTCAGTCAGAGAGTCACTGTCGCTGTCCAGGAGTCCGTTCATGTTGGCGCTCTTCACCATCTGAACCAGGATGGGCGTCAGCTCGCCCTCCAGAGCCAGCAGGCCCTGGACACAAAAACCAACAGATGGAAACAAAGTCGGCGCTCGAGACGGAAACTACTGGAAAAATATGGACTATGCTTAAAAGCCAGAAAGAAAGGGCAGAGACGATTAATCGTGATGAATCAATTATTGAGATAATCGGCAACTAATTTGGTAACGGATTAATCGTGGACTAATGTACAGACTAAAAAAAAAAAAAAAAAAAAAAAAAAAAAAAGGCCAAGTGCTGAATAGAGCAGTAATTCAGACAAAACTGTGCAAAAAAATAAAAATAAAAAAACAAATAAGAAAAACTTTGTAAATATGTACCACCCAAAACATCTTCAAGTGGCAAATTTTAACTTCACTTTGTTCAAATTCTTAAAAAAAAAAAAACAACATTTCTTATTGGCAGCTTCTGCTATTGAATTGATAATGTGTATAATAAATATTAAGTGAAGCATAAAGGCCCGAGCTTTTCACATTTTGATGTTAGAAGTATTTCTAGCTGCAGATGCATCTTCAGCTACAAGTGATCGAGCGTTCACTAGAAGAATGCTGCTATTGCATTTCGGGCAATAAAATGTTTTTCTTTTTGGAAAAATTAATTGAATTATTTGTTTATTTGCATCTTTTATTGTTTTTTGTATATTGCATGAAAAGGCTGGAGTGAAAAATCTGCAGAATGTGGATTTTTTTTTTTTTTTACCCGATTAATCATCAGAACAAAACTAAAACAATCATTAATTGCAGCTCTACAAAAGATTAAACCAATGGAAATGCAGTCCACCAACTGCAATCAGCAGAAATCAGGACTGATGTATAATTTTCTGCATGTTTATATTTGTATATTCTTTTGTAACTCCGTGTAGATTGAAGAAATTAAAATCAATCAAGAGTTGGGTTCTTAATTCTTGGTTTTAAATCATAACAACGTTTCTCTGTGCATCATTTAAAGCCCAACGTCGCATTCATAGCTCTGTGTGTTCCTAACTAAGCTTCATAAACAAAGTTTCGTCTGTCGGTCAAGCCCACAGTTACCTTGGCAAACGCTGCAGCAGTCATCTGAACCCTGCCTTCGTCAGAGGCATAAATCTTCAGGTCGTGGCGGTAAGTGCTGTGCAGACGCAGCAAGCCGCAGCCAGGAAACCCCGCAAAGTCACCTGGAATATTATGCACAAAGCAGACCACGCTCATTACCCCGGCTGGTTTAAAGCAGCAAAAACTTACAGTGAAATTGTTCTTTTTCATTTTTTTATTTTTTTTAAAGGGAAGGCTCAATCAGCGGAGACGTCGGCAGACAAAGAGAAAACCATGATGTGTTGATTTCACCGTAAAATACCGAAGGTTCCCCCGATAATCTGAAACATACAGAACCAGAGCAGGCAGAGCGTCACTTTCGGTCCAAATGCAGCGATCTTAAACCGCCTCGTCTCGTTTCATGTAAATGTCGATTTGAATCGTGAAGTTTGAGCTCCGTATAAAATGAACTGAAAGTGAATTAAAGCTGAGTAAACCTTCCGGTCAGACAGTTCACATTCGTCAGCAAACAACTTTTCATGCTTAAAATAAATCAATTTATTAAGAGTGCTTTGACAAAAATGTAGTTATCTCAAAACGTTTTCCACATTCTGTCACTTTACAGCTACAAATATTTAAGGATTCTTGCATTCGTGGTAGACGAATGCAAGTAGTGTACTTCTGAAGAGGAAGGCAAGTGATACATTTAGATAATAAAGTTAAATATTAAAAGTCATCTCCTAAAATGCACCTCTGTGTGTGACAAGAAAGCTAATAGAGCGCTTCACAAATCTGGTCTTTATGGAAGAACAGTAAGAAGAAAGCCAACATAATTCCCATTTCACCGTCTGGGGACAGGAGACGATCTAGTCAAATTTACAAAGTAACAATTTTACATACACAATTTCTCGCAAATATCTCAACATCACAATGTGGCTGCGTGCAGCAGGCACATCACAAGGAACTCCGAGATCCAAGTCAAAATCAGACAAAGTCAAACATATCAAGGTCAGAATCTCAAGATCAAAGTCAAAAATGACCAGATCAAAGAAATCCGAAATCGAAGTCAATCACATCAAAGTGAAAATTCAGAGATCAAAGTTAGAATTTCAAGATCAACGTCAAGGAGAACAAAGTCAAAATTCTTAAATCGGAGTCAAATAGGTCAAGGTCAAACAAATCGAAGAGATCAACGTCAAAATTATTTTTTTCAGTGGCCCTAATCCTCTTCCATAGTCTGTTGTTTAAAGTAACATGGAAGGTTTCAGAAGGCAAAGAGGCGGTAAAGAAGTGACTAAAAGCAAGCAGTTTCAACGGTGAGATTTTACAAAAGCAGGTTAGACTACTGATTATCTGGAAAAGCCAAGCATCATTTTCCTCTCTCTTCACATACCACTTCATGTCCCGGTAAAATGCAGTCAGGTTAGGTGCTGTGACAGCAAGAATGTGGAAAACTTCAAGGGGTCCGGGTGCCTTTGTAAGGCCCTGCATCTCTGCACAGTGCAAACGAATACTAGAGATGAAATGTTTCATGCATTTTCCAGCTCTGTACAGCCCAGTAGCATAAAAATATTCCCTGGATATATTGTGTTTTCATGCTGTATTTGAATTTAAAGCACGTTGGCGCCTTGTCCTCTCCTTAGCTACAGTGCAGAATATAAACTAGTTCTCAAAAAATGACAATAAATAAATAAAAGTGTAGCACGTTAACAATGATACAAACAATCCACAGCAATCTCAGTAGAAAAAACAAAAAGGAATTGCCAAGTTGCCGAGTGAGATTAACCAAAAATCATAATGAGGTGAGAAGGAATCAGATCATGTTAGAGAGACGGACCGACCGACGCGCTTAAAGCTGCAGTATGCAACTTTTCTAAAAAATATATTTTTTTTACATATTTGTTGAAACTGTCTCCATGTTGTGACAGGACAGCATGAAACAGAGGATCTGCGTGAAAAAGCTCCTCTGCCTTCTCCCAGTACTAAGTAGAAACAACCAATCAGAGCCAGGAGGAGGGTCTTCGCGCTGTCAATCACCCTCTGTGCGCATGCTGCTCACAACTGCCCCATTTCTCTCTGCTATCCACAGCTTCTCCGTTTCAGCAGAGCATACGGTGAACGCTAAGGCTAGTTAGCATAGCCACCGATGGCTTAACGGTGAGTTGTGTCTCTGCCATTAGCAGTGCAGGATGATTGACAACACTAAGACCCTCCCCCTGGCTCTGATTGGTTGCTTTTTACCAGGAGCGATGGATTTCTCCAGACGCTCAAGTAGAAAGTGAAGAAGCTTGATGTTTTCACGGATCATCCGTCTCATATCACACTGCTACGATATGGTGACAGTTTTAACAAACATGTAAAAAATACCTTACTTTTTTTTTTTTTTTAAATAAAAGTTACATACTGCCGCTGTAATGGGAGTGAGTGGCGGAGCGGTGACAGCCAGGAAACCCCTCGTCTTACCAAAGTCAACAGGGGACTCGCAGCCAGGGGACCGGCGATTACGGGCTAGTAGTGTACACATAGCAACGACAGGTAAGAAGAGAAGAGTAGAGTTAATTGACAAAAAGTTGTGGTGAATGAAAGAGGAATGACAACAGTGGCTGGATGAAGTGTGTTGTGGAAGTCAGCAGAAAAAGACCAAAAGGTGTGACCGCCACAGTGGCACAGGCATCTACTTTTAGTTCTGTTTCAGGTGGTTTGAGCAGAACTGGTAGTTCTACATGCACTGATAATAAAGCATTAGGAAGGGAAGGTCAGTTAAAGACTCCTAAGATGGATCAAGAGAAAAACCTCCATGCAATGGAAAACCCTTCAAAACCCAACATTTCTTTTCCTTACCGCGACACACAGGTGCTGCTACACACTCACAACCAGTTTGAAAAACCAGTTCGCCACAAGTATGTTTGCGTCAATGAGTAAACGTGTATACCAACAAAAACAGGTCGGGGGAGCATTAATATCGATTTCCACCGTTATACTTTTACAAGTGAGACAGATTTACTGCTGTTAAATGCAATGTGTTTCTATGGTTGCTAAGAAACATGCGGAGAAATAATTTTGAAAAATAAACTTAGGCGAATAAACTGGGCCACATCAAACAAATATGATCTTTGCCTCATCAAAAAAAATGTAAGAATGAGGCAAAGTATGAGGGCCATGCATATTCACTTCGAAAATACTTTATTGACCCCAAAAAGAAATTAAGTATGCAACTCCACGACCTGTCCCGGAAGCACGAGACGTACGTATTTATGCGCTAAAATAAATACGTCAGGAAGGGTATTTTTATTTCTGTTTTTACTTTTTGTCATTGTAATCATATGACTGGTAAATGACTTCAAGAGAACAAAAAGAGAAATGGTTTTATCGCAATTTGGTAGACTGATATTTTCTGAAACAATTTTTTAAATTCAACCAAATCAAGCATGAGGAAGGATGGTGTAATACATTTGTGTTTCCAATAAACACATGGAAATTAGCCTTGTACAGTTTGATGAAATCTTTAGTTAATCTCATAAAAGATGTGATTGCTATAGAAACAAAGGTATTTGTTTTCTTCCCGATGAGTCCACCAGAGGGCGCATTGTAAATACCTTACAGTCAATTTTCTACTTAGTTTTTTTTTTTTTTTTTTACTATTTTCCTTTATTTTACCAGGATAAAACCCCATGGAGATCAAGATCTCAGTTGCAAATATAATCTTTGAACTTAATTATGACATTATTCACTAAGAGAATCATAATACTGTCTAGGAAAACAGGTCCTCTTATAACAAGTGGTATTTTAAATCATATAAATACTGTATGTTACGAGTGTTGATGTACAACTTTCAGCGAGTCAATGTAGGGCAGGATGATTTGGACCTAAATTTTATCATGATATTTTGCGGTATTATTATGATAACATTAAAAGTGACAATAAAAGCTAAATACTCCTCCTTATTTTTAGATAACTGCAAGACTGTGACAGCATAACACAGCAATTCAGGTCACCAGTCACATAAAGAAGTGTGATCTGTATCACTAAACTGCACCCATACTTTAAAATGTATTGATATTTGTTGATACTTGCATTGGGGGGGAGAAAAAAACAAAAAACAACAGTGGACAAAATGGTAAAACTAACAATCCTGACAGCGTGGGCTGTTTTGGGAGGTTTTAGACATTAATTGACATTTATTGTGACAACGAAAAATCTAAAGTTCTTAACACGATAAGAACTTTATCATGATAAATGATAAGCGGTACGATGCGATAAACGCCCAACCCTAACAGTCAGTAACAGATCGTGCAGGAGCTAATCTGCTTTGTCTTGATGCCACGTTTTAAAGTGTCCCTATGGAACATTGCACTGTGCACTTAGTTCCACACAAAACAATCTGCAAGTCACATGACATAATAAATAAATACAATAACTTAGTAGTTTAATACCCACTTGTGTTATTTTGAGAAACATGATCAGTGGACACAAGCTAAAGAAGCATTTTATGGCAACCTTTGACCCTTTCTGAACGTGCACAGTGTGTGAAGTGTGTGTGTGTGTTTGCTACCTTGACCTCCAGGGTACATGCAGCGGAAGGCCCTGCCCAGCTCCTCGGCCTGAACCCGGCCAGCGGGCGTCAGCTCCCCGCCCCACTTCAGCACCAGCAGCAGGGACGGGCCGTCCTTCTTACAGTCTGGAAGGAGCAGCAGCAAAAAAAAAACAGAAAAACTAAAAAATCCTTCACCTTCAATACTGCTTGTTGTTAAGCAAAGCACTTCTGTCACATCTTGTATTTAAAGTTGCGTCAAACTCAACGTCACATTTCAACGAGCTGGGAGAGACACAGGCAGAATGACAGATAATGTTGTTATGCCTGGCTCTGGAGTATCAATATGTCTCCCACATGAGGCTGCTGAGAAATTATTATGACTACACAATAGCTCTCATTTTGATCAGGTTACAACTTCATCTGCACAGCGATAAAGATAATACACTGTCTGCAGGTGCTGGCCTTTAATCACAGCTTCCAGTTTGACTCCACTGGCTCTCCATCTGTGACAGATGCTGACCTACACGTCAAGCTTAAAGCAAGATCTACGGTAGCAGTCGAGTCTCGCAACCAATCTGAAAAGGCCTCTGACTGAAAATCGTTGCTCTGTGACCTTCTGGGATAATAGGACCTGCTTCTTTCTGTCTGCTCTGGTCCTCTTCACAAACACACGTGCTTTATGCCAGCTGATGTTTTTCTGCAGTCTGTTGTTTATTTTCCGAGCACATATTGCTCAAAGAATTAGCTGCAGCCACGCGGAAAAGAAATAAACACATTTGAAGAAAGAAGTTCCAAATATGGAGGGGAGAAAAAAATACAAGAAAAAAAACAAATTGATTAAGACCAAAAAAAAAAGAAAATCTGATACCTTGTGTGATGTCATCAAACCCATGCTTACGTAGCAGCATGGGTTTGAGCGTAATGATGTACACAACAAAAACGCAAAATAAAGAAAAAACACTGATCATACAATTTGATTCATCTACATTAAATGTGATGTTGACACATTTACAAAATAAGTTTGACTAGTAACTTTAATTTTGTGTTGCTTTTGACATGGACAAAACTACTTCAGGGTCATTAAATGAAAAAAAGACTTCTGACTTTAACCTCAGAATTGTTTTAAATTAAAGTCAAAATTCTGGGGGAAAAAAATGTCAGATTTTCTTTTTTTTCCCCCGCAGTGGCCCTGATTATCTTCTGTACAAAACATATACTTATGACCAAAAATGGCATAGTTACTTTGAAAAAGTATCTTTAATCGGATTACTGATTACTCCTTGAAAACGTAACTTAGTTCGACTACTGATTACTTGGTTTGGAAAGTAACTAAGCTACATTAAAAGTAACTTTTTTAGTTACTTTCAGCAGCTGTTAACAACAACGTTCCGCCACCTGTGGAAATTACGTTGATCTTTGCCAATACTTAATTGCAAGTTATTTTATAATGGTAACATTAACAATGTATTTCCACTTATGAGATTGAACTGAAGGGGAGATTGTTTAATGGTTACAACAGTACAAAAAAAAAACTTTAGTAATTTGTGTGTTCCACTGTCTGGAAAACTATAAATAGGATTTTACACCCCTCACCCCTGCCCCAGCCTCCAGGTTCTGCGTTACGGCCCTGCGTTTGCTGTCAGAGCGCACAGCGCTCCTTCTGCCGCTCCATAACTCGCATGTCCCGCTGCACAGATTTGTGACATTTATCTTAATATTAATAATCATAATGGAGTCTAGTTGCACAACTTTACGAACTCGTTCGTGGCCGTTTTCACGTTTATTGAGCTGTTCGTATTAGTCTCGATGTTTGCAGTTTGTTTTAGCGCAACGCGAAGCCGGACGTCATTCAGAGGCAATATATTAACTTGACATTAACAAAGACGCAGCGGGACGGATCATCCGGGAAACGATGGACAAGAAGAGTTGGACTAAAACTGACTGGATGTCAGGCAAATTGTGGGGTTTATGTCTGCTTACTCCCAAGCCCAAAAACCGCAACCCACGACTCATTAAATCTGCTAGCGACTTTAGAAAAAAACAAGCGCAAAGCTGCTTATAATAATCGGACTTGGCGACAGAAACTAAATATCGTTCTTGTTTTTCCAGCAACAAAATTCGCATCTCCGTCTTGCCTCCATTGTTTATGTTTCTGTCGCTGCTGATGCTGTCGCATAGAAAGAGCAGCTACTCCCCAAGACGTGTAGAGGGAATAAATTAAATTACAAAAGAAAATAGTAACACACAGTAACGCAAAGTGATTTCGATAAGTAACTGTAATCTGATTACTGGATTTGAAATAGCAACGCGTTCAATTGCTCGTTACTAAGTAACGCGTTACTGACATCACTGCTTGTGACCTTGTGATATTTCAGTTTTTCTTTTTTTAATACATTTGCAAAATATTCTCCATTTCTGTTTAGTTTTTTTTCCTGTCAAGATGGGATGCTGAGTTAAACAGAATTATTATGAAAACGGAACCAAATCAAAGAAATTTCTTGCTTGGAGAACAAACAACAAACTGATAGATTTATACAGAAAATTAAAAATCCAACAGATAAAAAGACATGCCATTCTCTAAGAGACATTAAAAAATCTTTTGACTTATACTGCACTCAATTATACACACAGCCTCACGCAGTGAATCCGTCCTCAGTGGAGCCATTTCTTGCCTCAGTAGGAACAGATCAAAATAATAGGCTAACACAACAAATAACTGAGGAGGAGATTAATAAAGCAATTTCAAAAATGAAAGGGAATAAGATGGCAGGTGAGGACGGCTTCCCGGCAGAGTGGTATAGACACTTCTGAAAATTATTCACTCCTCTGCTTAAGGATTGCTTTAATCATGTGCTTTCTGGAGGGGAAACACCACCATCTTGGAGCAGAACGGTGATCTCAGTGATTCCTAAACCGGGCAAAGATAAAACAGAATGTGGTCCATATAGACCAATATCAGTTTTAAACATTGATTACAGGATATTTGTAATCGATGCTGGCAAAAAGGCTGGAATTTATAATCCCAGAAATTACAGACACAGATCCGACCAGTTTTGTTCACAACAGGCAAACCCATGACAACGTGAGACTGGCTCGTCACCTCATAGATCGAATGGTAAACACAGAATCGAAAGCTGTCAGTTTAGATGCAGATAAGAAGTTTGACTCAGTGTGTTGGAACTATCTTTATTTAGCTTTGGAAAGATTTGGCTTTAATAATCAAATTATAGGCTGATTTAGGGCTCTATATGAGTCACCCTCTTCTAGGATTAAGATTAATGGGGATTTGTCAGATAAAATACAAGTAGGAAGGGGCTGTCGCCAAGGCTGCCCCCTCAGCCCCACATTGTTTGCGCTTTTTATTGAGCCTCTAGCGCAGGCCATCAGAGAACACAAGAACAGTGTGGGTGGAACCATTAAAGGCACAATGCACAAGATATGCCTCTACGCTGATGATGTGCTCGTAATGCTAACTAACCCAGACGTCAGCCTACCTAATCTTCTTTCTTTACTCAAGACATTCGGCACTGACTCAGGGTATAAATTAAATCTGTGGAAAACACAAGTTCTCTCATTTAACTATAAACCGTCACTACGAATTCAGAAAATGTCCAGGTTCAACTGGCACAATAAGTCTATAAAATATCTGGGAGTTAAAATTCCTGCAGCGTTATCCAACCTTTTCAAATTCAGTTACATCCCACTGACAGTAGAGATTAGGGCGGATCTACAGCGATGGTCATTGTTAACCATGAATCTACATAATCGAATAGACATAATACAGATGAGCCTTTTACCAGGCTCTGCCTTTAAAGGTACCCGACAAACAATTGGGATAGAATCATCTCATATTTTATCTGGGCTAAACAAAAGACGAGAGTAAATGCAATGCTTTAGAACGAGTGAAAACTTTAAAGGGGTCCTAATACTTTCGGAAACCCAACGACAAACTAAAAGTGTTTGTTTATTTCTACCTTCTTCTTCGCTGGAGGCTTTAGGCTGGCCGTTTCGAAGGTAGGTCAGCTGGACCTTCCTGTTGATTCCAGAGAAATGGCCGTACCTGAAACAAACATTAAAAACAGACAATAAAAAAAAAAAATAAATAAAAAATAAAAAATGTTGGAGAAAGGGAGGAATGGGACTCGGTTTTACGAGCTTTGTTTAAATGTGCAACACTAAAACACACATCTGGGCTCCATTCCAGGTTTCTTACAACACAAGCTGAAAACGATAAAAAGCCTTCAGGAGTGACACACGGGTAATACACGAGGCTAATGCCAGTATTAGCAGCTGGTTTGATGGGAACTCGGTTACTCATTGGGTCCTTCAGAGTTAAACATTTGTAGCCAAGTAGTTCCAGCTGAACTCCAGACATGGCCTTGGTGAGAAACATCAAGTTGAGCTCTTATTAAGGATCTGGTACATTCTGCTGACTAGTGACTGCTCGGTATTTGCCGACAAGTCAGGCGGGTGGGCAGAGGTCTCAGAAAGCAATTTCATTCTGGAAGCTGCAGCAGGGAAAATAAAGGGTGTAGATTACAAGGATGATATAGAATAGTTAAGCCCACTTAGATGTGCACTACGATGTAAGCAAAGGGCCTCTGTTCAAAAGAAATCTAGTTTAATTTGTGCTTTTGCTTGAGAAGCACAAAAAAGAGAAAAAAGGACAGATATGTCTTGGTGGCAAAATGCGGATGTTTTTAAATGGGGTGTCCCAAATGCAACTTTTTCATTTCCGATACGATACAGGTATCGCATCGGTAAGTATTGGCCAATTCCGATATTTACTCTATACAATATCAGCACAAACCAAACAAACTTTTATTACTTATTCTGGACTGTGGGCTGTTAGAAAAGGCTTGATCAAGTGACTGTGGGGCGGACTAAATGCTGGGGCGGAGTATTTACATCAAAGATTTTAGATGCAGGCCAATACTATTAGACGCTCGTTTTCTTTCATTTTTACGTTAAAAGATGCAAATAACGCCATTCCATTTTTAAATAAGAAAAACATTTTATGAGTGTGTTGTACTTTCAGCAAATGACCTACTCTCCAGCTAACGATTAATCAATTACTAAATTAGTTGATTATTTTTAATCGATTAATCACGATTAATCTGATTAATCACAATTAATCTGATTAATCGTTTCACTCCTGGTTTTTATACATCTTAGAAGTTATTATGAACGTATTCACTTTATGCTACCGGCCTGCAGTTGAGCATTCATCTCCAAGTTTAATAGCACATGTTGAGCCCACAAGAAGACCAGCAATGGAGCACCAACACCGGAACGAAGGCAGGAGTAAGAAGACATTAGGAGACTTCGAGTCCAGCTGATGTGTGGTGAGGACAGCATGCACATTAAGGGGTAAAACACACTGATCTACATACACAGGAACACAGTAAAATCATCATTTGACTGTGTATGAGTCAATTATTAAAGCCTAAAATAAATGGAGATTAGAGAAAAAGTGTACAAAACATTAGGAATGCTTGATATATTTTATTGTAATACTGTATTCTTTTCACAACTGTATACACTTAAAAGTGTAATTTTATGAGTGGAATCTGAAAAATTCCAGCTTTTGTTCTGGTGAAGAAACTTTTGAAATGCTCCTAATAGTTTGTACACTATGTTGACTAAAACCGCATCCTTTAAAGTGAAGAAGGGAGAGGGTGCGTACTGATTCACATTCAAGCTGGATTCCCTTGTGGAGAAAGAGAAGAACGGATGGGAAGACCGGAAAGATAAAGGAAGGGGGGAGGAGAAGAAGGAGAAGAAAAAAAAAACAGACAGTTAAAGTCAAGATGAGAGGATGGTGATTTCATGGTAAACAAGTGTTTGGTAGCGAGCATGAAAAAGATGAATGGGCCCTGCTGAGGTGTTGAAAGGCGATCCGCGGAGGTCGAGGAGCCCGCTAATGATAGCTGTCCCCGGAAAAACCGCAGAGCGATGACGGATGGTCGGCGTGCGCGTGTGTGTGTGTGTTTAGCTGTGAGCTCGTGTCGCAGGAGAAAATGCCACACTCACATTTCCAACACTGTCTTGAGTTGCTCCAGTTTGGATTTCTTCTCCTCGATCTCGCAGTCGTTGTGCTGACCGAGTTCGACCAGCAGCAGGCGGGCGATATCCAGCACTTCCTGGAATCACAGCGGCTTTTATCCGTGACTGACAACGGATTGTCCGACTTCCCTGCCCATGAGCAAAACATTCCCTCTGCACCGGACCCGACTACGATTAGATAGCATGAGCTCATGAGACGACTCAGCAACATAAGTGGCGCCAACCAGAGGGGGTGCAGGGGGGCCATGGCCCCTCTTTGAAAAATGCAAATCATATTCAATTAAAAGGGAATTAAAACTCAATAAATAAATAACAATAATATATATAATATGTATTTATTTTTTAAATAGTGCCACCCCCAACTTTTACTAGCCTGGTCTGGCCACCCCTATTAAATTTTTTGCATATAGTGTTAGCGAAGAAACATTTTCCTGTTCAAAGACAGGAAAAATGTGTAAACTTGAAAACCTGGATACTTTCGTAAAATCTTCAATTCTTCAGCCTAAAATCTGGCAAGCAGTAACTATCACCGAACATAAATTCCTAATTTTACTGAATATGTTTCTTGAAAACACACAAAAGCACAAAAGCAAACTCTTACCCAACTAAAATACCGTTTTGGGGTTTTGTTCATTCATTTCAGTCGTTCTTTCTCCAGAGTGGAATGATTACACAACATGTGACTTTGACAGTTTTTAAAAGCAACTGCATGCAAATCTCTGCATTTATGTTGGCTTTTTTACAAGCTCAAAATACATGCAGATCTTCTCAAAGGAACTTTAAACTAACGCAACTTTAAAAAAAAATAAAAAAAATAAAAAATTGAGACTGAAAATTTTTTGCCACCAATCACAAGCTATTAATTTCACTGAAACTGATTAACTTGGGATAAAATTCAAATGTCCTAGTTGAAGTTTCTTAAATTTTTCAATAGTCTGCGCTAAAAACTGGGTCATTAATAGAGCCAGTTTAAATGAACTCTCCTACTTTTGCCATGAAAAGGGTCAAACCAAGTCAGAATTATTACAGAAACGTTTGGGCAGCCAATTTCAGTGAAAGTTTTCACTGCATGGGTGAAAAGATTAACAAAATAAATTATGGTTTAAGTGTAATTCATCCATCCTGGAAAAATATGAAAATAAAAGATTTCAATGATTTTGATGATGTATGTAAAGTTTTGACTGGAAATATAGCAGCATATGAGAAGAAGGGAAGGTATATTGTCAAAAAACATTTACACTTAAAAATTATTGATATGCAACGTGTTGATAAAAAAAAATAAAAAAAAATTACTCACCTGCAGCTGTTTTGGCTTTTTCAACTTTAGCTTGCCTGTCTTGTATCCTCCATACTTCTTAAACAACTCGAAGAAGCTGTTTAGGTAAAACACAAATGAATATATTCTATTTATGAACACATGAACATGCCCCGCATGATGCTGCATTCTGGGCAGATCTCAATTTAATAAAAACCCTTAAAATGAAAGTTCGAGGCAGGAATTGAAAGATTCCACAGAAACTTGAGGAAACGGACAATATCCAAGTTGCCTATCAAGTTGCTTATCAACTTGATGTCAGCTTCGTCCTTCAGTCCATATCTCGGTGTAAACTCGTGAAGTTTACACCGAGTATTTACCGTAATAACAGAGCAAAGTCTCACAAAGACATTTATCAACAAACTAATTGTAGAGGCCAACTATTAGGTAGGAGAAAACGCAGAGACCTTAAGATGGAAAGAAAGCGACTTACAGAGGATGACGGACCTCCATTTTCATCTTCTGCTTTGGGGTCCGATCTCCATGACGAATGATGGCGATGACGCAGCGCAGCTCCATCCTTTTTAGAAAAAATATTAAGATGAAGGAGGATAAGAATTAACATATATATATATATATATATATATATATATATATATATATATATATATATATATATGCGTGTGTGTGTGTGTCATATTAAATCGTTT
>CAEGAE010058202.1:0-14003 GCA_903067095.1 Girardinus metallicus
TTTAGTTATTGGAGTTACGCTGAAGAGGAATTTATTTAATCACAGAATGACATGAATATGTGTGTATGGCTGCACCGGCTGCAGTTTTCTGGCCGATCCCTGGTTACCGATCTTTAAAAAGTCTGACCTGCTGATTTTGATTTTCGCTGATATAAATTTTTTTTCTGAAATGTAGCAAGAAAGTCGGTGAGTTGGCAACAGTGGGGTGAATATTGTTAACTGTAAACATTCAGCCCTGACCTGGTCGGACTGTCAGTCAAACCTCTCACTGCAGAGCAGAAGAGGACAGAGGCTGATTTATTAATCTTATTATGGGATAAGATGGGCTTCCTGTGTAAGTATCAGCAGATCACGATCCCCCAAAATTAAAGAAATCGGCGCCCAGAAATCAGCTGGTGGATAAATAAGTTGGCCGATAAATGTATCCTATTATACATGTAAATAATGTAAACAGCACTGCCAGAGATGCAATGAGTTTATAGCAGGTGTGTGAATGATCTAATGATCGGGCTGCTGATTGCAGCCAGTCCACAATGTTAGCAGAACTAGAGGGCCCCAAAACCACATTTTGCTTAGGGCCCCATGGAAACTTGAGCCGGCCCTGTCTGAACCAAATACTTAAGACTCCAGATCGCACAACAGTCACCCAAAGCCAAAGGTTTTTGCAGATGGGCAGCTTCGGGTCGGGTTTGGATCATGAACCGGTCTGACACCTAAAAAAAGGATTTGGCTCGGATACATTCCTTGTCTGGACCAATTCTGCCTAAAAATGAAACGAGAATTCTGTATTTGTGCCACATCTGGCACAAATACAGTGTTTACAGCACCGGTGGCGACGTTTTCTTTCCAACGCACCATTGTGATGGAAAAAGAAAAAGACATTGGACCCATGTTTGTTAACGGGTCTGGACCAGATGCTCCACTTTGTCCAGAGCAGATCATTTTTGCTGTTGGGTCAAAAAAGTGATTGTGCGAATAGTTTTTTTTTTCTCTCTCTCTCTCTCTCTTTGCTCGTTCAAAAACCAGCCAAAAGTATCGATGACTACTGACAGTTTTCAGGTCTCCGTTGGCCGCTAAACTTCATTTTGTTAAATAACAAGCAAATTAAAGTTTAATTATGGTGTTTTTAATTTTGTTTTTAATGCAAAAATACTGTCAGCAGTCCGGCTGGTTATCTGTCCCACTCAGAAATCTTTTGCCAGCAAAATTAGTGGAACAGCAAATATAATCTAAGCCATTTGGCTTTAGACCCAGAGCGTCGCTGCGCCGTAACGTGATGATGCGCTGAAACTATTAGGTTGCTCTGCTGCCCTATAATGGCATTGCTGGAGGATATTTGACATCTGTTTTATTATTATATTTTTTAATCTTCCAAATGTTTGACCAATCGTGATTTTTGACATAACTATCCGTCTTCGGCATAGTTGTATCGTGAGTATTTTGCACTTGCAATAAGTAGGTGAGCAATTAAGTATGTTTTGATCACGTATGTCGGGCTGTGTATGAATATTTGTACCACATGCCTGAAAAGTTAATGCTTTACGAAGAAACTGTAGACACAGCAAATATTGTTTTGGACCAAACTTGACGCATTGATTTTTAAGTAGATGACGAAATAATGACAAAACCTTATTTAATAACGTTGATGTCTGTATTCAGCTGTTCTTAGGTTGGCTGCAGGCGTTTATCCATCTTTTACATTTTTCCAGACTCCAGTTTTGAAAATGGAATAAAGTCTATTTCCGTCCTCTAAATGCTCTAAAGCGTGTCTTGTGAATTTTCCCCACTGACAACTTTTAACCATTTTTTCCGATTATTTTCCACCAAATTGGAAAAACTGATTGACAACTTTGTCCTCCAGGAAAGGGGCGTTTACTTTGGGACTAATTGCGACAAAGTTAAACCCACTACGCACTCATTATAAATCATATAAACCAATAAAATATCAAGAACTCATTTATTTTACGATCAAAGTAACAATTCCACCAATGGCATCCACGAATTATTTACAGTACAACCAATCACATTTCATTTTGTTCATTTGAGAATTCCATCAACCAAGCTAGCTAACGAGATACAAGTGCAAAGATGACAGACAAACCAAATAAAAAGAAAATAAAATACAATCAGACAAAATTCCACTTTTTATCACCGAAATCCCCGACGTCGACAACGCCATCAAACACAGGTGGTACTCCTTCAGATCAAGGAGTACCACCACAGCCAGAACCCGCAAGCAGCAGCTCTGGGACCGGTGGGAATGACGTCAGTACAGTAGCTAGCACCAGCACCAGCACCAGCTCCAGCTCCAGCGTGCTGCCGACGAAAAAAGACGAAAAAAGCCAAACAATTAGTCATTGACAAAAAGGAGACAAAACATTTGGGCAGAGAGATCGATATTTCATCACTGAATGCTACAAAGGCAGAGAATGGCTAATATTCCGCGTCAGTAAGAAGCGGGCTTTCTGTGAAGTGTGCAGATTTGTGAAACAGCTCGTCTCATTTTCTAAACGTGGAGATGACGGCTTTGTGAAGACGGGCATTAGCAATTGGAAGAAGTGTCCAGGGCTTTTGGACAGCCACGAAAAATCGAATTTTCATAAAGAAAGTATTAAAAAAAAAAAGTGCTTACTTCAGTAAAACACCAATAAATGTTCCAACTCGACAAACAAGGTACCGCAGAACAGACGAGAAGAAGAGAGGGGCTAATTGAGCAGCTGCGCTGTCTGCAGTTCCTGGCCAGGCAGGCGCTGCCTGTCAGGAGCCGTTCTGATGCAGGGAGGAATTTTCAAACTAGTTGAACTAGTAGCCGAGAAAAACGTCTCTCTGAAAAACCTTATGTCAACTAAAAAATATGCATCTCATGAAACAATAAATGAACTTAAACATGAGGTGTACAGGGAGTCTCTCACTTCTCTCTTGGATGAAATTAAAAAAGAATCACTATGCGATCACCGAAACCCGTGACTATGCTGGGAATGAGCAGTTGTCTATGTGTATCAGATATGGGTATCAGCTGACTATGTCGTTCACAAAGACTTTGTCGGAATGTATGACTGTCCAAATGCAGATGCTACTGAGATGTGGCCTTGATATTAATAACATGAGAGGACAAACGTACGATGGTGCATCCGGTCTGTGGCCAAACGTATCAAAGACATTACTCCCAAAGTTGTGTCAATCCACTGTGCAAACCACAGTTTAAATTTAATTCTCCAAGAGGCTGCTTTAAAGTGTAATATTGTACATGGTGCCTTCAGTTTAATTCAAGACATACATAAAGTCATTAAAAACTCACCAAAACATCTTGCCATCTTTAACACCTTCAGTGCTGCTGCTTCCACATCCACCACCAGCTTGAAACCGCTGTCCCCCACTCGCTGGACAGCCAGAAGCAGTGCGATAAAACCCCTGCTGGATAATTGTGAAGCTGTCTATGACTCCTTGGATGAAATAATCCGAAGTGGGGGAAACACAGAGGCATGCAAAACAGCACCGAGGCTCCAAGCTTTGATGACGCAGTTCAGTGTTTGTTTTGGACTCATCTGTTTTCTCATCTGCGGAAGAGGTGGCGAGGGTGCTCCAGTCCACAGACGTTTCACCAGAAACTATTCAGTCAGCGGTGCAGATGCTCCAGAGTCACTATAGAGACATGAGATCCACAGAGACATTCCACTGCATCTTTGAAGAAGCCAAAAACACAGCCATTAATGGCCTGGTTCAAGAGCTCACACTCCCCCTTAGGCGACGTCCCCCGCGCAGCTGTGATGATGGTAATGTACCTCATCAGTGGGAAAATCCAGAGGAGTATTTCAGGAGTCAGTTCTCAGAAGTCGATCTTCTGACCTCTGAGTTGACACGCCGGTTTAATCATCCCACTCTTCATCTGTTGATGGGGGTCGAACAAGTCCTCCTCAAAGCAATAACAAGGCCCCAGGTAGCATCAGCGTCCCTCAGAATGTGGTGGACATGTACAGTGGTGATGTTGACATGGACAGGCTTTCCATCCATTTATCAATGTTTTCTGCAGTCTCACAATAGCGCTACTGATAGCCCCATTAATCAGGTCACAATAATATTTACAATTATGGAGATGCTGGCAGCCCAGGGACAAGGCACCCAATCCCTATATAGTGAAGTTGACATGCTTCTCCGTCTGTATTTGACGGTTTCAATGTCAAATGCGACGGCTGAGCGGAGCTTCTCTGGCCTCTATCGACTGAAAACCTCCCTCCGGTCAACAATGACAGAACAGCGGCTTAATCACAAAGACTTAACTGTCAGCGTGGACCTCAACAGAGTACTCCGCAACTTCTGCTTCACCAGTCAGCGAAGGGAGGCGTACTTAAGAAAATTCTGAGCTCTGAAACTCATTAAGATGTAAATAGTTACAATGACAGTTGGGCGGCATACTTACAAATGGCATATGGAAGTGTTTTTTTTACGAATGAAGTTTGTTTGTGCTCCAAGTTGACAAAGTTGTTGTTTTAATAGTGAGTGCTCTTACCTGGCTCCGCCACACACTTGTCTCTTCGTGTTGCTCTGATTATTGCACCTTTATGCTGGGGTGACGTCACTAAAACGGTGCTTGTTAACCACCCTAGGAGTTGTAAGAAATCTGCTACTGAAATGAACAAGCATTTTTTCTAAACTTCTAGTTTTTACTCTTGAAATACAGCTTGTTGTAAACTACATCGTTAAGATAGTTTAACTTACTCACCGCGTCACCTGGATTTACAGCGCAAGTTCATTTTTAGCACTGCTGTTCCAAACTGTGCTCTTGTGCAGGTGCATATTATTTACCTGTGTTTACTTTTTTCATGGTCATTTGGTTGGTTTTACTAATGATCATCATCATTCACAATAAATGATTTGGATAAAAAAGTCATTGGTGAAAAAAATTTTCATTATTTAAATTTTGATTGATGATAATTCGGTACAGGTAAGAGCGTGATGCAAAATTATATGTTGTCTACTAAATTTAAAAATGTGTTAGTTTTAAAAATCATAGTTTAGCTAATTAAACTTTATCAGTTGTAAAATTGCCAGGTCAATTAATTGAGGTTATGCGGTAATCAAAATCTGTAAACAGCGATGGGAGTGACAAAACAAAAGAGACACTATTTATTTTACCAAGAACACGCTTTACTATTGACAAACAGAGCAATGTTTCCCAAATCTGATAACTGTGAAAGTATCCATTTACATTACTGTGTGGCAAAATTGCATTCATGGTGCGTAGGAAGTTGGAACAGAGGGCGAAAAGTGACAAAACACTCCAACGAGTTTCAGATGACGTAGCATCGACGTCACCCAATGCAGATGGAGGGCCGGAAGTAAATGCAGCCCATTTATTTCTGTTGATCCAACATCAAAATGCCTAAAGTCTGAGTCCTGTACGGTTGTTCCAACCGTTCTAATGGAGAGAAAGATAAACGTTATTTTCGTGTTTCGAAGGTAGTTGGTCAAAAGGAAGTTAATTTTTAAAAACATACCGAAAAAAAGGAGAAAAGTGGATCAACAATCTAAATCTAAAAAAAAGGCTGTGTGAAAACTAACAGTGCCAGAGTTTGCAGCGCCACTTTCTAACAGGCAACGATCGCATCATTTAAGTTGTATTTTCAGATGTTTTATTGGACAGTTACTTAGACAGACAATTCATATGTAAGGTAAGATATATTATTTTTATGCCCTAGACTGGTTGTCCCCAGAGCGCTAACATTGTTAGCAGGTAGCTCAGTGCCGAGTCCCGGACAGAACATATAATGTTTATTCAGTGGGATTTTCATGCTAAAAAAAAACAAAAAGCTAAATAGATTAAATATAACCACCCAGTCATACAGTCACAGCGAGTTGTGACGATTCCCCCACATGATTCGTGTCTGGACGTGGACAATATTCGGACATGAACAAGGGGTTTCTGTAGATCGGCGCAAATCGTTGACCTACATTGGACCTGGATCCAGCGTCTTACAACGACTCAACATTAACTTACAACACCAGCATGGATTTGGGTTTACAGAAGCTAAATAAATTATTTACCATGAGATCCTAGCTCATATAAATAATATGGGTTACTTAGCGACCGCATTTTTATTATAGACTAATTACTTAGAATAGCACAATTCTCTACTCACCCGGCAGACACAAGTCGACAGCCATTTAATGCTTGACCCAACTTGAAGCTAAATGATTGTATTCTCCAGGCTTTTGAAAGCTTTCTTCTGGCTCGTGGTTTAATATGAGGTCTGCAGCTCCAGGTAGTTATGTGGACCTCCTTGACACTAGATAAATCCTCAAGATTATAAGACAAGTCTTTTTTACCGAGATAATACGGATCATGTCCTAAATATACGCATATTTTTTTCGAGGTGCCTCATCTGTTACAGCCTATTTAGGGCATTCCCGTACTCGTGATCAAATTTGCTTTGTTTTGAACCGGAGAAATCCCCTTCCGGCCCTCCATCTGAATTTCGCTCTCATCCGGGTCACGTGACTGAAAACCAGCAATAAGCTCATGTTGTGTCATTGGTAGTTGACGGGTATTGACATGGTTGAAGTTAGCGCTTTAGCATTAGCTTCCTCAAAATACTATGTCGGTGTAACAGTTTATGGTTAGCGTTTTATTGTTAGCATAGCTAATGGTTTAGCTAGCAGTGCCCACCTGTTCATTAAACCAACTCTGCCGTTTTAATATCAAGCCTGAATTACGGCAGAGGCTTGTTGATGTGCCAAATGCTACAGCGTGCATATATAGTGTATTTTATGTATTTTTGACCCTGTTTTGATACAAAGACAGGCTGAGCAGCAGCTCTGATGGATGGGTTTTCCCTTATTTTTTTCTTTTGCCTTTGTCTAAACATGCCTGAGTCATCTCACCTGTAGCTGCTGCTCTTTTGCAGCATCAGCTGCTTAACAAACAGGTCAGTGTTAAGAGTAGCTCTGCTTCTCCACTGCCTGTAAATCAGAATAATATCAGAGATGTGTTCAGGCTGCTGTGATGGATGAAGTGGTTTAGGGTTGGTAGGATTTAATGCGTGTTGCGCCATTTTCTGTTATCATAAGTGAGGTGTAAAAAACAGTCTTGGGCAGCATCTCCGCCTCTGGTCTGAGAGGATGGATGTGTGTAGGAGAAATGGAGGCAAAGGCGGGAGCAGCTGAGAGAGTGATGGGGAGAGGATGAAGTGAAACAGAAGGCAATCAAGGTATGCTGGTGGAGGAGAGGAGTTCCCATCTATCAGAAGCTGCTTTGGCCGGCTCCGGGATGCGTGGGTGTTGGTGTGTGTTAGATCAGAGCCTCGCCCCCACATTCTGCATGTCCTTCAATCATCCTGAGGCCGAGAGCCGCCGGCCCCGCCGCCTCCACTCTGTCTGAATTATGGCTGTTTACAGCACCTGTCACAGCCCCTGCATCCTCTATGATCTGTATATCAGTCTGACACAATATTGCTTCTCACATTCCGGCTTTTTACCATAAATTCCTGCGACACTCCCTGGTCACGATGTGCCGATGCTCTGGCCAAAGCACATCCTGTATGTCACTTCCTGGCAGTCACTTTGACCCCAGATGACCTCGGGAAGGAGATTGTTACAGATGAAGAGATCTCTTCAAAGATCATTAAGTTGCTGCTTAAGCGGCGTCACAAGATGGAAGCTATTGCAGGACGCAGCATGTGGAATAATCTGGAGAGCAAAAAGAAGATTTTGTCAGAGAGTAACGTGAAAGTCTAGTTAGAGTGAGTTTAAGTCAACGGACGACAATAAATCTCAAATGTCATTTTCACATACTGATGGTACCGATGCTACAGATGTGCTGGTAAATGGCAAAATGTTCTAATAATACCTAGAAACCAAAAGGCTGGATTAACTACATGATAACTAACAAAGAAGGAATCGGGGACTAATGATTCATTGAATGAAATGGTCAATCAGAAACAAATAATTACTCATACTAACTGCTATTTGTTAGTTGCTGATGCTAAATGCTAATAAGACCTTATACCATATTTATCTAAACTGCTAACAATGTGGTAAAATACTATTTATTCAACTTTATGCTAGAATAAAATGTTTTTATAACACCATTTTCAGGTATTAATTAGCTAATCATGAGCTAATCATGATTAGCTCAATACTGTGAGATGCTAATGCTAATTATTAAAATAAATTTGAGGACCTCTGGTGATACCAGGCTTAGTATTCGGGTAATTGAAAATTTTCGTACATATTCCACCTATTCATGGATTGTTTTGTAGAGCATTTATAAAATGCTTCTTTGGAATCTGAAATAGGCTGATGCTATGCTAGCTGACATGCTATTGGCTGGAGCAAAGCAGCCAATCCAGGAGAACCATTTATTTTCCTAGCAATAGTTCTAAAACTGTTTCCAACATGTGTATTAATGGATTTTAAGCTATTTTTAACTATTAAAATAGAGCATTGTAAGTGTTTTTATACAGACTGATATTTACAATTAAAATGATGGATTTATAAAAGTATTTTGACAGGAAGCAGATGGAGCAAAGGTCAGAAGGTCGGGAATTGAACCCCAGATTTTCCTTCATAATTCTGTTTACCAGCCAATGATGGAGCGCTAATGCTAATGCTAATGTTAATGTGGCAGCATGTGATAAATGGCCACATGTATGAAGATGATTGTAGTCCTCTAAAAATGAGTGAGAATTGAAATAAAGTCAGTTTCTTAACTTCTCTTGACAATTTTATTACATTTTGTTTAATCGCTGAGGATGACTTAATGATTAATTTACAAGTATTGACTTATTTTTCTATATCTGAATTTATTGTTGATGTATTGTAAGATTATCAGAACCCAGTAATTATTATTTTTACGCAAAATTTCAAGCACATGAACCCAGTCGGGTATAATCAGGGACTGCAGTCATGTTTCCAGGGTTCAGCTAAATGCTTCATCTCATATCAGTTGTCCTGCGAAAACCAAATCTGAGGCGTTCAGTCTGACATTCATGGCATTGGTTTTATAAAACTAATTAAATTATGAATGTTTTGTAGTCGAGATCAAATTATTTGGCTTATGCACCAGACCGTTTAACTCGTAAAGCTAATAAATAAAGCCTTGTTTATACTGAGATTCTTTGCTCCGTCACCCAGAACATCTCCAGTAAACTCCTGTGATTCTCCATCAGTAATATTAATAATTAGTCCCAGTTAGAGTTCAGCACACGAACTGGGTGTTCTGGTTCTGATGCTTTGTTCTTCCTGCAGATCGGCTATTGGAATGGTGACGACAAACTGGTTCTGGAGGAGGAAACCCAGCAGCTTTCCAATGACACCACAGGCATGGATAACCGAACTGTTATCGTGACGACCATCATGGTAAGCTAGCACGTTGCACTCACTGCCTTCTGCACTTTTTCTCAGACATCTTTTCTCCAAAACTTGCTTGTTTTGGAAGTTTATATGAATAATTTTTTTCTGTGCCACGCTTTTTAACTATAATCAGGCTGTAACAATTCATCAGCTTCATTAAATTGTATTACTACTTAGCGTGATTTGTTCCCCCTGGAGTTTAACATTAGCGCGTCCGCGAAGCTAAAACGCCTCAGAAGGAAACATTAGAGTTTAGATCGGCTCTAAAAAATCTGATAAATGAACTCTGGACACCTGAAGTAAACCTGACATTTTATTTTAACCTACTATTAGTTTTAAATATTCCCAAACCTGACTTTGCTCTCTTTAGGCTTAGTAATGTAACGTTTCCTGTTTTTAGCTTTTGCTTAAAATCTTCCAGATCCATTTTGTCGCTTGCTGATCAAGAATAGCAGTGATGTGCAAAACATTTTATCAAAAATAGATTTAAAAATCTTCAAACTTTTCGTTTTTAGCAGTTAAAGTGAAATATTTTATTTCTCAGCTATTTTTGCACCTATTCAGCCCATTTTAACAAATTGGTCCCCAGTTGGACAGGAGGGGACATGAAAGGCCTTAGTGGCAGTGATGGACGCAGCGTCCCGAGCCCAAACGAGGCCCAGAAGAACTGGCGCAGAGGAGAGACAGCGGCCATGTTAATGGATCCCTGTTCAGAAACACTCAGAGCCGTAATGGAGTCCCAGGAGAGGGAGGGGGGATGCATATGGAGGGAAAAGCTGGCTTTGTTGTTTTTCAGAAGATGGAGGATGTCTCTTTAGTCCCAACGTCTCTTCACTGACACGCTGTGTGTGAGTCTGTGCGTGTGTGTGTGTGTGTTTGGTCCTTTAGGTGTAAAACTGCATGTTTTTCTCCCAGACTGATGGATCCTGGTCTGTAAAGTAGCAGAACTGCTGTTTGCTCTAAAACTGTCACTTTGTCAGACTACCTGCTCTTACGTACAGTATATTATACACTCAGAGGACTCCCTGTAAGCCCTAAAACAGCTTAGAAAGACTAATGCTCCCATAATCACACCAATTCAGATCCATCACCTTCCTATGTAGCATGATTTTACTCTTTCTCTGTGGCGGCTTCCTTTCAGCGCCGCGTCTGATGTCGGATCAGCGTGTTTGTCGGTCGTGTTTGGAGCAGACTTTGTGAAATATCCTGATGTTTCCTGTTTGTCTTCTGAAAGCTTAAAGCCCTGCTGTGTTTATACGCAGCAGCTTAAACTAAGAGGAAACATCTGATTACTTTATGATAGAAAATAAATAAGACCAAGAAAAATTATTTCACAACCTTGACATGATATTTTACTTTAACAGTTAAAATATGAAAAGTGATGGAAATCATTTGGTCATTTTTGTTTACTTTTGTCATTGCAGAAATTATAGTTAATAGAAAATGTAATGGCACAGGTTCATTTCACTGAATGTAAAACACTTTTAGTCTAACGAGATGAAAACGAGATGAGTTCAGAAGAAATGAACGCCTTGCTAAAACAAAGCTTTTTAACGGTACGATATTTAATGGCTCGTCCCTCTGAGAGTAGAACCTGTTTGCAGTGAGGATGATCCCTGAGCCTCTGCAGCTCAACGCCTGCAGCAGCAGGAACAAACCGGAGCCCAATACACCGTTTAGCAGCTTCATGACATAAAAACTGGAATGATGCATGAAGAGGCTGCGTGGTGAGTCAGCGCTGTCTCTGTGTCGCCGGGTCATTTGGACCGTCGATCTGGTGCTGATTAGCTCTCCTGACCAAACAGACCGTTTGTCCCGAACACGGACCCAAACAAGCCGTGGTGGCGCTGAGCAAACGGGTTCTGTTTGGTTACGTGTCGGGGTGTTGGTTTGGATCTGGATCATGAAGCGGGCCGGGTCGTGTGTTTGTTCTGGACGTCCCGTGTCATGAGCCTCATTAGACGGCGGAGCGGTGATTATTGACCAGGCCTTTAAAATGAAGACTGTGAAGGATCGCTCTCTCTTCCTGTGCCGGAAACACGGACCGTTCTGTCAGAACCAAGCTTCCAGAAACAACCAGAACTCCGATCCTCCAGAACCCATTGAAACTAACTAGAACCAGACCATTCAAACTGATGCAGTTTTATCTGCTTCAATGTATTTTATTGTGATTTTATGTGACGGACCAGCTTAATGTGAAGGATGGTTGGCATCCATTTTCTTGCAAAACATAATTGTGTTCATTAAAGATTAAAGACGTAAGAAAGTCACTGACGTCTGTCAGGCTGGAGAGGATCACAGGCCTTAAAATGTCTGAAATTCAATTTAAAAACTAAGATTGCCTTTAATATCTTAATCAGATCTTCAATTCTGTTTTGCTTAGTGCTTTTGTTGTTGTTGGGTTGGAAACTTTTCCACGTTTTCTGAATCAGATATCACCAAAATTATGAGCCCAAACAAAACATTTAACTTGATATCAAGAGCTCACAGTGTAAAGACATTAAGTATTCATAAATGAATATTAGAGGAAATAAAATCAACATCCAGTAGAAGGTAATGTGTCCGTCCATTTTATTTTCTTTATGTTGAAATCTAAAAACAGATATAAAATTATAGTTCTTTAATCATGAGAACAAATATTCTTTAGCAGACATTTATCTAAAATTATAAGCAGACTTTTTTCATGTAACATAAGTTTAATTTATCTGACAGTAAATAAAAGTCTCAGACGACTGAGCTAAAGTCTGAAGCCGGTTCTTATTGCTGTTCTGTGCTGAACCACCATTAGGTTCAGGTGATGATTATAAACGCTCTAATCCCAGTAATCACCTTCGGAAAGCGGCAGAAGGAGTTCTTCTGACCACTTCCTGCTGGACTCTGACCCGGCTCCGGTTCTGTTCTCCATCACTTTGTGAACAAACGTTGGAAACATGAGCAGAGAAAAGAGTTGAGTGTCTGAGGAGACACAGCAGTGGTCCCGGTGATACCCGGTCCGTGGTTCTGGTTCTGGTTCACTCCTGCAGCTCAGATGTTAGGAACTCGATGTTTTGGGTTTGGCAGATCAGCTCCAGGAACAAACTGTCTTCATGAAGAGTCGCAGTAAAGCAGCGGGGAGGGATTTTACAGTCACACCTGTAATGTGTCTCTAAATTAACCCCAGCGTGAATCCTCCCGCCTCAGGAAGTAGACTGAGCCGCTCAGTAATTACATGGTTGGCGGTTCGACCCGGCGCTCCGTCTGTTGCTGGAGTGACCTTCAGAGAAACTCCGAAACCCAAAAGGTTCCTATTCGGCAGGAACACTGCTGGTGAATCATCCGATAGGAACCAGTGAACGTCAGTCTGTCTCACTGAGATTTAATGCGACGGACCATTAAATCTCAGTGAGATTCACCTGATTCAAACCGAACCCGAGTCTAAAGCCACGTTCACAAAACCCAAATCCCACTTTTTCACGACATTCTGGGCGGCCCGATTCCGCTCTTTTACCGCAAAAAAATCCGATCTGCTCCACTTCCATATCTGGAGCTAAATCATATCCTATCACATTTATTCATCCGTCATGAATAAAATGACAGATAAAATGACATTAGTGGCACGGATAATAATACGTGTCATTGGTAACAAGACGAATAATACGACTTTATTCATGTTACTACAAATAAAGTTATAATACCAGAATAAAGTCGTCATTTTAGGAGGTAGTTATTTTCTGAAAACTCCAACATGAAAATTATAAAGTAAATAAGAGTAATGTTGAGCATCTTGTGAAGTTACACTTTATTGGTTTTACAGATAAGGAAACATTCATCTTTTAACACAAAATCAAATTATCAGTAGCAGGACTTTGACATATTTTTAAAACTATTGAGTCTGTTTAGAAACTCCAGATTTGCTGAGCCAGTCAGATCTTATTGACTCTATTGAAGCTTTCATTTCATTAAAACGACATTTTCCTTGTAACTTTCTGACTTATTTTCTGGTTGCGTTGCATCTTTATTCATCTAATGTTATGACTTTATTCTTAGCATTGAAAGACAAAGATCTTAGCCTGACGCTAGTACTCCGTCATATAAAACTGATCTAATTATAGTGAAATTTTATCGTTTTAATGGGTTTTGCGTTTTGTAATGACATACTGCTGCTGAATTTAGTTTCTGCTTCTGGCAGCTAAAGCCTTCCATACAGAAAAGAGTGTTTCTCCGTTTCACCAGTAGAATAAATGAAAACCCAACACATCAGCCTGTGTTGTGCTTGACACTCTGATTTCACTGGTTTCACTGGTCTTGTAGGAGGGTCCCTACGTCATGCTGAAGAAGAACTGGGAGTCGTTTGAGGGCAATGACCAGTACGAGGGTTATTGCGTGGACCTGGCCTCCGAGATCGCCAAACACATCGGCATCAAGTACAAGATTGCCATCGTCCCGGACGGGAAGTACGGCGCCAGGGACCCAGAGACCAAGATCTGGAACGGCATGGTCGGGGAGCTGGTGTACGGGGTAGGTGGCGCTATGCTCACTGATTCTGTCCAGAGGTTAGCTGGTTGGATGAATGCTTGGTTGGATGGATGGATGAATGGATGGTTGGTTGGTTGGTTGGTTGGTTGGTTGGTTGGTTGGTTGGTTGGTTGGTTGGTTGGTTGGTTGGTTGGTTGGTT
>CAEGAE010058208.1:0-75581 GCA_903067095.1 Girardinus metallicus
AAGCTACGTCTCTCGGATTTAGCTCTCAGATGCATGGCTCGTTCTCTTCTCATTCTTCTTTAACGTGTGTTTAATGTTTTAGCCGCGTCTCTTCTTATGAAAACAGTAATCAGCGTCCGTTGCTGACGCAAGATACTACCGGTATTCTTCCAGCGTGCCACGTGTCCGGAAGCCGGAAACCACGTCATTAGCTCCAATGCGCATGCGCTGAAGAATACTTCCGGAATTTTCTTAAAATATTCATCAACAAAGTGTAACATATTTATTTATTTTAATTAAAATACTACTTTTTAGAGGATGATGTTTTTTCTAGTCAATATTCTAATAATTTCCATAATTTAGTTCAAATATTATAACTAGAAAATTATTTCTCGACAAAATCACGGTGACGTATTTCCGGTGAGAGGCACTTTGATTTTTTTTCTGGCGAGCAAACGCCAGAAAAAAATTTGTCAGTTGTGCGGTTTTTCAAGGTTTTTACTCATGACCACAAGCGACGTGATGCACTGATCGGTAATATAATGAGAGTTTGTCCTGAAGATCCATATGAATGAAGTTGTATCGAACACTCGCTGCTTCTCAGGTACGTGCTACACCTGCCGATTTATTAATACATTCACATGTACACCATTATACGGGATTTACTGCCTTAATCCTTGCTTTGACGTAAACATGTTACAAATAAGTATATATATTTTTAAATAAATTATATTTAATGTGTTTTATTTGTATAGACACGTTTAAGTTATTGTTTACGTACGGAAATTCTGCGCATGCGCACAGTGCTGGAAGCCATAAAGGCTATTCTTTAGCTTGCCATCCATAGCAAAGTACACCTCGCTGCAGCAAACAGCAAAAAATGTAATCACGGTGTTTTGTGTGTCCTAACCTGTTCTAGGAAGCATAATAGGTCACCTTTTATCTGTCTGAGTAAAAGCAAAGTGATTTTGTCTCTTAAAACAGGTAATAATCAGTCAGATGCAGGTTTTGCAGTGATATTTTTGTTACACCTTCAGTCGATGTGATGAGTGACTTACATGATATCTGCTTTCTTTATTGCCAGTCAGTAGTTCGCAGATAAGACACAAAATCTTCCTTATTGATGTGGTATAAAGAACACCTTGGACTTCCTGGTTCTCCCCAAATTTTCACTGTCAGGATCGCATATTTCAGTATTGCATTAAGCTGTCTGTTATAAATAGGCAAAAGTGGAAATGTCGGTATTTGAGGTGAAGCACTGGTATTTGCCCAGCTACACTTCAAAAACATAAAATATCACAAAGTATTTCTGTCTACTTTCTAGTTTAAATATCTTGGTGCACTTAAAATAATACAATAACTTACAAGTAACTTCTTCTCCTCCAAGCTGTTTTGCGAGATTCACAGCTGTATCTACGGCAGAGCGATGGATCTGGTCAGGCTTTGCGCTGCCTCTGGCCACAGTTTTTTCCAGCAGGCACTCAAAGTTTCAGTTTCCATCTCCTGAATGGCCAATCTGTATTACGTATATTTAAATACCGTAACGTTATTGGCACACAGGTAGAGAAGAAGCGCGGAGACTGTTTAGCCAACCATACGGTCAATCAGGATGCAGAACACAATGCACTGTGAAAAAAAAAAAAACTGCACAAAAAATCCGCGAAGCAGCGAGACCGTGAAAGGTGAACCGCGTTATAGCGAGGGTTCACTGTAATATGAATATGAAAAAAGGAGGGACTCAAGACTTTTTGCACAGTATTGCATGTTGTATTAAATGTGTGGCTTTGGTTCCTCTAAGAAAGAAAAAAATACTGGCCACATAACTTCAGCTCCAGAGCCCAGATCCACTGGTGTCAGCAGAAGGTAAAGGGCTGGGAAATGATGAACCTGAGTGGTAAAATCACGAGAGACAAAACTGCACAAGCTCACACACGCACACACACGCATATGCATGCAACACAATTACGTTAACTAACCCCTCTCTAAAAGTCTAACAAGAGGAAAAGCATTTCCGAGAATTGGAGAAACAACCTCAGATGTTCGTTCAGCATGGAGGCACAGACAGCTTATTTTGAGAGAGGCCTATAAAAAATTAATGGATGGAGTCCTGCTAGCTCTCTGCAGCCCTGATGAACTGCTCTTAAAGGCCGAGAACAGACAAGGACAAGCAGCACGGTCTCCATTTTTGATGAATACACTTGTTTATGGGTCTTCATGCTGTGAACCCATCAGCAAAATTGTCTTTTACTTCGTGAAAGTAGGTAAAAATGTGCCACCATCAATTCAATATATGCCCCAAATGTTATCTGCACACTTTACAAGGTGAATTTTAAAGCAACATACTTATGTAAAAGACCGATGTCATTTTTATATGTCCTCTGGAGTATGAGAAATCTTCCTAAAGTACTACATGAAAATACCTAATTAATACATCCAAGTGAGCCAAAGCCTTAGGTGTTGCTTTTGTTCTCATGAGTAATTTATTCATTGTGCACATCGTGTCACACTGTACTTGCTGTTTCAGTGCATTCAGTTCCAGTCATTTGTTTGGCAAAAGACCCGTCAGTCAAGTCTGGGAGGATTTGTTCTGCATTCATACTGAATCTGCTGTTAAAAGTCTTCAGCTATTCATCAGCTCACAGGCACTTAATTTAAAACCTGAATAGCACAATGTTTAGCAGGGACTGAAACCAAAAGCAGTTCACTTTTAATGATATAAACCCCGATGGAGATTGGATTGGATATAAAAATCTGCACAAAGTATGCATAACATTCTGCAAATATCCATAAGTGATATTTATTCACGATAACAAAAGGGTAAGTGTACAAAGTCACAGGTTGCCTTGTATTCCTAGCAAAGATGCATACAGATGCATAATTCAAAAGCCCATCTTTATTGTTTGTAAATCACTCAGAAGATGAGTCATGACGTTTTGGATTTCTAAAGAAGCAAAGTTTCTTGGAGTAAAGCGTAAGTGCCTTCTCACTACTCATTAGACATCTGCTAATGTGATTCCATGCTCCCACGGGAGAACCTTGCAGTCTAATGACTTTGGTTTATGACTGTTTTTGGAGTTTATCCAGTCAGGTATTATGTTATGCTGTCATGCTAAGAACTGTGAATGCTGTAACCGTGCCAACAACATACAGTACCTTATAGTACTTGAACATTTTCCCGTTTTGTCATGTTACAACCACAAACCTATTTGTTGTCCTATTGGGATTTTCCGTGACAGTGTAGAAATGTGAGCAGGAGAGAAAGTAAATCATGGTTTTGAATTCTTTTACAAATAAAACTGAAAATTCTTGTATGTTTAATAGATTATAAAGCTATCTTTTGAAGCAGTCATAATCACAGGTAGTTTGGTTTATTCTTCCTCCAGCTATGCTTATTTTTGCTTTTCAAAATGGCTCACGTTTCGTCAAATTTATAGCTTTTTTATTTAGCTCAAAAAATGTTTTTCTTAAAAGAACATCTACTTCCACTGTACCCCTAAATGTGGTTTGTTTCAAATTGCAGAAATCAAATTTTTTCAACATTTTTAACAAGTATTATAACTTTTTTTTTTTTAAATTATAATATTTCTACGTATCATTTTCCTTCCACTTTATAAATATATACTACTTTGTATTAATCTACCACAAAAGCTCCCCAAAGACACATAAGTCCAGGCTTCATCTGGGGCTATAAATGTTTTTGTTTGGTGGAGAGCAGGTCTCTAAGTCCCAAGTTGTATTAGAAGATAATACAGCCTTCAAAATTTGTGCATACTGTCTGTCCTAAATAAAGATAATGTTTCTCATTTCACCCCTCATCTTTTCATGGTGGGACACAAATAAGATGACACAGCACCTCTACCAAAATATTACCATATTGATTCCCTCCCCCAGAGGTCTGACACTGCTGTTTTGCTGTTTCCTTAGCTGAGCTAATAGGCAATCATCTTGGATTAAAGGCAAATGATCTACCTACCACCTCAGCTGTGCTGTAGAACCAGTGTAATAAATCACTCTTGACATACACAACACAGGGACTTCACTGGTCTATTTTGAGGTTTGATGGGTTTGCAGGAGGTAAATAAGGCTCTTGTGGAATTATGTTCATTTGACAATTACATAGGACAGTTGGTGCTGCTCTTTGTTGGCAGGATTGTGAGCTTAACTGTAGTCGTACAGAAAGGGCTTTACAACTCCGGACAACTCCAAACTCACACAGCTGAAAAGAGGATTACAGTGAAAGTTCAGTTTTTGTTTTTTTGTTTGTTTGGAGTGGGGTTTTGCGAAGTAATTATTAGTAGCAGCAAAAGTGGTAGAAATTTGAATCTGGATCAGAATAAAGATGATCATACTGCAGTGCAGTCAGTCAGATTGTGAGCCCCGATAGAGCCAGGTGACCAATTTAAGAAACAACTCCGCAATTCTACACATGTGGCTATTGTCATTTCGCAAAGTGATTTTGAACAGCCACTGTGTCCTGTTTAGAAAATCCAAAATGTGAAAGTCTTTCACTCAAGACCAGCTCATTTGTAAACCAAATGAGCTGTTGATTGTGGTTGTTCTCATTAAGTACCAATCCAGGATCCTTTCTGAATTTTGCATTTGAACTTCAACCTGAAAAATTCTGTTCAACCCTCAGCAATCCCTCTGTATGTGCAATTTGGATGTGTGTGTCACTTCTGCCTTTCTTGAAGTGAAGCACATGCCAATCCCTTTTTGTAAGGCTCCTGATCAAAATATTGTATTTATTGGAATGTGGTTCAGTTGAATTAGCTGCTCAATCAAATCTTCCAGATGTCAGTCAGAGTGGTGGCAGGTTCGCGTTCCAAACAAATACTTGGAGAGCTGTGATCACATTATTCTGATTGGTTGTTGCGTTGGCATGAGGAAAATACAGCTGTTTAAAAATCAATCACCACCAGTGCTACCAGCCTCATCCACTCTGAACCAGTGCCTCCAAATGGACTAGTTGTCTGCATGATAGAAACAGCTGGGAAAGACTCATAAGCAAACAAGTTGTGTTCTTAGTGCGCCCTAGACAATCTCTCTAAGATTCTGCAGAGAAAATTCATATTCTGGTTGGTTTCTTATGTTACTTGAGACTCATTAGTTGAGTCTGAAGTAACCTGTCAGCTGTTATTACTGTAAGAAATTCTTCTATTTCTTTAAGCTCAGTTTGTTATGACTTCTGTCCCCTGCAGGTAGGGTACAAAATACCAATAATTTCTCTACAAACCCCCACTTCAAACAGTTTATTGGAAGTAATTTCAAGAGAAAATGTCAAGATTGATGACACATGCCAGGCTCCCTCAGTCTGACCATACAGATTCACCTTATGCCTGTTCCTCACAGTTAGAATTTTTTGCTTCTGTTGCACAAGTTACCTTACCTTCACTTAAAGGGTCCAGTGTGTGAATCATCAGTTGGAAAATGCTGTTTCTCATCAAACTGTTGTGCAGAGAAGCAGAGCTGCCTCCCCTTTGCAGGCGAGGCCTGGCCTATGAGAGAAGAGACGCATCGTCAGTCAAATATGCTGCTCCCAGTAATGAGCTCTTTCACTATGAACTTTCATCTCCAAGTGAAAATTCCATCTGATCCATTGTATGATTTTTCTAAAAAACTGAATTACAACGCTTAAGTTCCACATAAGTAACTCTTGAACTGAATCATGTTGTTCCATGTAACAGCCACAAACCATTTTGGCATTTTGCTGGGATTTTGTATGTATGTAACGAATAATTGTGAAGTGGACAGAAAAGGATGCATATCTTGAATCTACGTGAACTGTTGCTGCAATCACAGCTGCAGATATTAGAGCTGTGCTTGTATAAACTTTGCACATTTAAATACTGCCCATTGTTCTTTGTAAAATAGCTCTAGTTGGATTGTCTTCAAGTTGGTTGAAGACAATCTTTCAATGGACCATTTTAACACATGAATATAATTTGATTCAAGTTAAAATCCTTATTCATTGCTGCCCTATCTCTATGTTGCAAAGAGTTTTCCAGCTGAAAGTTCAGTCCTGGTCCTTATCTTATGCCTTCCTATATTTTTCCTTCCAGAATTTATCTGTATTTAGCATTCCCAAAGGTTGATGCTGCCCCCTTCTTTTTTTTTTTTGAATGCAGGCACAACTTTGGTCTCATCTGACCAGAGAACCTTCTTCCACGTTTCTTTGGTAGCTGCGACTAACTGTGAGAACACCTTACATTTGGCAATTTCCCAATCTTGCTGTTTTTCCATGGTTCTGGGAAGAGCTTTAGATATTTATTTGTAATTTAACTTTATACCTCTCCACAACTTTATCCCTGACCTGTCTGATGAGCTCCTTGGTGTTTATGTGAGGATGTGGATTTTTGTGTGTGTTTTTGCTGTTAATTTTGTCCCTGTGTTTTGTGCTGTCCCCCTGACTGACCCCAGCTGTTTCTCGTTCTCCTGATTATCCCTCTTGTATTTAACCTCACCTGTGTCCCCTGCTCCCCACTGGATCCTGGTCGTGGTTTGTCCTCCCTGCCACTGTCCAGTCTCTGTCGTGTTACCTGTGCTTTTTGGTTTTTGTGGACTTCTAGACATCATTAAACTAATTTTTGCACCTAACCTGGGTCTGACCGTGTCTTATCCTCACCACCAAATCTCCAATTCACGACAGTTTATGATGCTGTTTGTGTGCCAATGTCGTCTAACAAACCTCTGAGATCTTCAAAGAACATTTGGATTTGCAAAGAAAATGAAAAAGGAAAATCATGCATCACTTTTCATCCACTTCACAATTAGACTCTACTACTCTATTTTGTGCTGGTTTATTACAAAAGCACCAAATAAAATACATTGAAGTTTACGGTTGCGACACCCGAAAATATGAGAAGGCTTAATGTTTATAAATGCTTTTGCTAGGACCTTTAAGTATTTGTTTGAAATCTTATTTATTTTAACCTAATAGCAAAGGATAATTGAATAAATGTATTCTTTTGAAGTGCTGTGCAGTTCTAGTTACAAAATGGATTCAAGCCGCTGCATCGTTTACTCATGAATGTGCTTCGACCTTGGAAAAATGACTCCCTATAATCCTCTTTTCCATAAAACCCCTGTGTGTAACCTGAAACTGAGTAAAAAATAGAAATCATGAAGCACTACAGCTTCTTATAAACATAAGCCCCTGCTGGTTGAGACAGGCGTGCTGAGTTGGAGTGACAGTTCAGTTTCTTCCTCTGAACGAATCCTCGCCAAGGTCACCTCCAGCAGCTGAAGCTGAGCTAGGGAAGAAGGAAACAAATCAGGCTCCATCACAGGTGACAGCTGTTGGGAATGTGTCTGCCTTTGGGTGATCGCAGGTGACGCGTAGGCACCGGAGGTGTGAGGTGTTAATTCACAAGTCTGTATGGGTGTGAGCGGGAGGCGAGGGAGACAACACGCGATTGCTAGGGCTTGCCGGATGTGCGTCTTCCCTGCCGCTTGGTTTTATTTTCCTCGTCCTGCTCTCTGGATGGGAGCTCTTACACAAGCATTAAAACAGTCTGCAGACTGCGAGACACATGCTCCCTGTTTAATTGCCTTTTGCATGCCGCGTGCAAAGGCAAACGGAGGGAAAAAGCAAAGGGCTTCAGAAAACAGACGGCGCTACTCTCCGCACGCAGGGAGGCTGAGGCTTGGAAGTAGCAGTGTGCCATGTTTCGTTCACAGTGTGGTGGGAGAAGAAGTTACACAAAATTTACACTAGAAACATCAACACGGAGAAACGGGGGACAAAGATTGAAGCGAGAAGGCAAAAAGCGTCCGTCAGACGAGACCTACCGACAACTTGCCATCGTCGTCTGGCGCCCCGGGGCTCAACTTCTCATCCAACACAAAGAGAAGAGGAAGTAAAAGAGGGGGGAGAAAGGAGAGAAAGAGAGAAGAGGACAAACATGTGAAGCATGCCACACACATAACCACACGGACCAGATGAAAAGACAGCAAAAGAGATAGACAATACTGCTCTGCAACAGTGAAGACTGACTGTGATGTTAGTGGACGAGACTTTGAGGGACAGATTCCTCTCCTGCCGCTGTGGCTGCCTGCTGTGTTTGTCGCAGGCAGGGCAGGACCGGACTGCATCCGCTCGAATTTCCTTGAAATTCCTTCAGAAATGTCACTTTAGGTTTTCATTCACGTCACGGATGTCAGCTGTATTTCAGCCATTTCTTAGTCTAGATTTTGAAACTTATTCACATTTTGATTCTAGTGAGCGAGTTTCTTGTAATAATTTCTGAACTTCTTTCACTTGTTTGGACTTTTTCCTAATTTTTCTGACCATTTTCAGGGAAACATTGTATTCAGTTTACTCTAATCCGTAACAAATTACTTAAAACGTTTCCACTTAGTTTTCCAGCTCTGTCTGGATGGGGGTGTGAGATGTAATCATGGTGGTTCTTTTACTCACAGCTGTCAATTATGCCTTTGGCATATTCAACGGGAACAGGAGCCATGACACCCAAGCTGGGTGAGAACTTGTCATGCAGTGGTGACTGGACTTTAGCTGCTTGGTGAAGGCCATGCAGTGCCAAAGAAATCGTTTCCATTTATTTAGTCAAATGAATGAATTTCTTTTAAAGATAACACAGCTTATCATAAGACAAAGTAAAAACCAACAAGATGATCCCCAAATAACTTGAACCTGAAAACTTTACATTTGCTCTTTTGCTTGTGTACACAGTTAGGACTCAAGTTTCTTCTTATTTCTCAATTACAAGATGAAAGTGTAAGGTACAAACATCAGATTGAAAACTAGCAAAAGAGAAACTAAAAATATCTAAAAAAAAAAACAACAAAAAAAACCCCCTTGAAAATCTATTGATCATCCAAGCTGCTTGGATGATAAGTAAAGGAGAGGTTTACAATCTTTGCTTGGTAACGGAGCAGACAGGTGGAAAAAAAAGAATATTATTCGTGGACTAGCAAGGAAAGATTTTGTTATCATTGGAAGTGCCCCAAATCACTGTAGCCTCCATGATTTTCCACAAGCAGACTTTTTAAGTTTGCCCTGACGAACTGAGTAATCAGACAATGAAAGGCCCTGGTCAGGAGATGCAACTGAAAAGCCAGTGGATACTTTGAAAAAAAAAAAAAAAAAAAAAACTCAGTTACTTCTCAGAGAAAACATCATGGAAAGACCATTCTTGGTACAAGCACTCCACCAATTGTACTATTAAAGAGCAGAGGTCAAAACGAAACAATTTGTCTCTAAAAGGCCACAAAGAGCCTTGAAGAAAATTGTCCTCAAGAACCTGAGTGCCTGTAAGGCTACAAAAAGCTAAATCTAATCAGGTAATTCGATGAAAGGACATATTTGTTGGAGAATCCAGGATTTTGGCTTTCACTGGTCTTAGTTAAAGTTTGCTTCCATGTGGCTAAAGATAATATACATATCTAGTGCTGTATGTTTGCAAAAAATCACTGACATTAAAAATACAGCCTTGTGATTTCCAAAATTTTTAGTGCGTGCGCTGAAAATAATTTAGCTGATTCTGCTTTGTGTGCATTTGAGCTGATGACATCACAAAAGGCACAGCAATCAGTATTTTAGAAATATTTTATTACAGAAATTTTTCAAGTATTTCAAAGCTTTTTATTTACATGAGCCTCAATTTGACTCTGATTATCCCTAAGAATTCATGAATGCTGCAAAGAATTTGCAGAGGCCGTTTTTTTTTTTTTTTTTCTTAGTACTTTCCTCAAAAATGATGACAACGGTATAGGATGTAATTTTGTAAGGCCCGTGAGGCCAATCATCTTCTATGTGTGTTGGTTAGAACCTAAGAGCAAACAGTTTTCTGTTCCTGTCAAGACACAAAAAGCACCCATTCTGCTCGACTTCCTCTCAAGTTATATGAAATCAACATGCTGTACTTTCTTTGTACTGGCAACCGAAGTAACAGCTTGACAAGTTACGCTTGCATCTTTTTGCAAGAAAGCGAAATTAGAGCATCATGCCAGCTTTTAATGTGATAACTTTGTCACAGAGACTGTGCCACAACATGCCAAGAGTCTCTTGTCTTTTAACAATCCCTCCATTTCTTCACCGCCGTCATTCTCAGCACGGCTCCATTTTTTTTTTCTACTTTTTTATTTTTTGGCACGTTTGAATGCTGCAACAGTTTTATTTTTGAAACAAAAGACCTTCTCCAACCGACTGACTGACTGAAGTGCGTTCACTTCGTCTCCAAAAAAACCAGGGGGGGGGGAAACAACAGTTGCCCGAGGCCTCTCCTACTCCAAACGCGAGGGGAGCGGGACGCATAAAAAGGCTTTTGTTCGGATCCTGGAATATCAAGGCATTGTTTCCCTGCCTACGTGGTTTCAAAGAGGAACTTGCAGACCGTGGAGCCGCTGGTGTTCGCTGATAAGTCTCCCCGATGTCCAATGAAATTCAGAAACTAATCCAGTTTGATCGCAGTGTTTGAAAACGGGCAAATTCCAAGACAGGCCCTTATTGCTTGTTAACTCCGTGATTCATTTGCATGCTAAATGACACAGCTTTGCACTGAATACCAAATCCGCTGACGGCTGCAGAGGGCTTCAGTTCATGAGGTGAAAACATCATGGGGGTGTTAGTGCTACTCCCAACAGATTACTGGGTTAAAGGGAGCAATTTAAGTTGTTTGTGGCCGCTTTACTGGATTATCTCGCAATGACAAAGTTTAAAATTAAATTCGCTCAAACTTTTCCTTGTTACGTGGGTTTTGTGAAAAATCACTGAGTGGCAGCTCCCACTGCATATCAGTGTTTCTGTTTAGCAGCTCATAATTTACCATGTGTCAGCTTTGCCTCTGTGGGTTAATTACAGAAGAGAGAAGGATGCAAAAAAAAAAAAATAAAATAATAATCTAAATTCTTTCAAAAAAATCACCAGAAGTTGAGCTAAAATTGAGATTTTCCACGGAGTTATACCTCCTCTCCCTATTCCCATTTCACATTTCCGGGTTAATTCCCTGCACACTGCGGCATAATTATCTTATTTCACTCCATAGCGTCCAGCTCTAAAGCAAGTCAGGAGATTTAGGGTAGAGCAGGTGAATATGCCGGATGGAAATTATGCCATGAGCTCCCCCCATTAAGCCGGCGTTAAATAGTATGACTAATAATCGCGCAGGAAGATTAGCATGTTCTCTGGAGTTTTTCTGTTCCCTAATACCAGCAGCAGCGTAGCCGAGCTCTTACGTAATGTCACGTCAGGATCTTTCTTGGAAGCGGATCAGCTAGGGGGATGATAGATGTCCCTCCGGCACCGTGTGCGTCTTAACACCGTGTTATGGAGATTTATTGATTAACAGCTTGGCTGGATGTAAAAAAATAAAATAAAATAAAATAAAAATTAAAAAATAAAAATCTACAAATAAAACAGTTCATTTTTCAGTACTCAGCCACAGCTTAACGCCAGGAAGTTTTAGAGGGATGTGTGATGAAAAGCTGAAAGCCGAGCCGGAAGTCCTGAATTTTGAATATCAATGGTGGATTATACATATGAAATCTGGGAGCATAAAGCTATTTCTATTTATGGAGGGATCTCATTTGCATTTTCTTCATGCTAAATCTTTGAAGCAAAATTACACAGAATTACAGTTTTTAAATGTTTTATGCCTTGTTAATCACTGAGTTTATTTAAATCCATGATACCGTCGGTGCTGTTTATCCTTTGAACGAAATAATTCACGTCATTCTGTTTTTGACAGTGATGTGAACATATTTCAGTGGGATGAAAGATTAATCTAGACTGACAGGTGAAGCCGGCACCGTATTGTTCCAATGAAAAGATATGTCATGAAAATTATTTCTAAAACCTGTAGTTCTCCAAATAAATTGAGCTCTCAAAAAAATTGCGTAGCTTTTGGTCCAGGCACGACAAAAGCAGTTTTTGTGGGATTTTTGGCAGCTTGAGTCAAACTCAGAAAACTTGATGGGTTGTGAGATTCTATTGTTCTTGGTTAGTTGACCTTGTCTTTTAGATCTGAACATTTCACTGAAACGAGACTTAAAAAATGTTGGTTTCAGTTTAGCCATTGCTGAGAAATTTGAGTTTCCCAGCAAAATCTAAAGCAAGAGTTTTTATGTTACTCCAACAAAACCGTCACAGCTCAGTGCCCAAATCATCTGAAATTTAACAGTGCCCCAGCTAAAAAGCCTAAAACTATAAAACGTCAACTCTGTGCAGCTCTAGGCATTTCCTGCACCTGCTTACAACAGCCGCCCTGTCCATCAGGGCGAGACAGAACCTCCTTTGAGATTCTTCCACCTAGATTCGTTGCATTAGAGCTAAACTGTCGAGTGGCACGACGGAGAAGCACCGCCCTCCCCCATTTTGCCTGAGAGACGATAATGATTATCTTTTAAGGAAAGAAGTGAAAAGATGCACAACAAGTCAAGAAGCCATCCACTTGCTAATTAGTAACCCCTTCATTTTTCCTAACAAGCAGAACTAATTACAGGAGCTGCCATCAGGTTGATTTCCCACAAGGCGATCCTTTCCAGGACACATGCTTCCCTGTACTCAGCCAATCAGCCTCACAATTTGAAGGATTTAAGAGTGTAAAAAAAAAAACCCAAACTGCTGTGTCACTTTTGCAGGTAAATGAAGTCATGCAGTATTGGTTTTATCAGAAAACTGTCACCGTTTTATCTATTAGCCAGCCGTTTTTTTGTGCAGCAATCACATGCACCTTTTAGTACAAGACTAACTGTATGTTTTAAGATTAGAGTTACAAACTTCCAGGATTTAGTGGACACACTGAAAGTCATGGAAATATCTGGCACCGTTACGTTAACTCCTCACACATTAACTAAATAAGCCTCAGTAATTTTCACCCTGATACATTTATACCAAAGTGTGTAAAAATCTGATTTCTTTATTGATGCATTAAATTACCTTGGGACTGTATTGGTAACCATGTGAATGGGGAAGCATCCTTATTTTAATACTGTTAAGCCTGATTAAAATTATAGCAGGTATATTATTACAAAGCACAAAAACACAAGCTTTGTCTTTGTTAAAATTATAGATCTTTTCCTAACCTGCTAAATCTTTTCATAAACTTTTTTTTAAATGTTTTATAATTCCTGATTCCATCAACAACTGACCCATTTAGTCCTGCTCTTAAATGTCCCCAGCTATAGCTGTGTGTATGCTCTTTAACCTCCTGCTGTGAAACAGCTGGGCAGCGTTGTTTTTAGTAAATGTTATTCAAACAGCAATAAATAGGGGATTTGTCAAGGCTATTTTTAACTGGGGATTACTGCACTTTTGCTGCTGTGGTAAAAAAAAAAAAAATGTATCAAAGGGACACTCTATTCCGGGGGACATTAAAATAAAGGTAAGCATAAGAAGTCGATTGTCTGCCTAGACAATTTGATATTTTGTAATATTTAAATCAATCACACACGTCAGGGGCATAAGGAATTTATTTAGATTGTACCCTTTGCATCTTTCAAAGCTAAGACTCTTGAAAGATGCAAGGCGCCACACGGCTCAACTGCAGCCGTCAACGCAGCTGTCCCTGGTTCGATACCCACCTCCAACCCATTTACTGCACGCCTCCCTCTTCTTTCTCTGCCTTTCTTTCAATCTTGCTACTAATGAACAAAAGCAATTTTTATTCACAAAATCTTTAGGAAAGCTTTAGCTTTGGATTTCTCGAGTTAGCGTCCACAAAAACGGTGACCACCGGATTCCTTTGAACACATCTCTAATCTTGGGACTTCTGGGCAACAAGAAGATGTACATAGAGGATCTAGAGCTGCAACTGTGCAGAGGAAGCTCTCTGCCTGCATTTCACTTTGCCTGTGGACATTTAATACAGACAATAATACGCTGATAGAGCCTTTCCAGGTCACCTTGGTGGGCTTGGGAGGAGAAGGGTTTGAGCTGATAGAAGCCTCCTGCAACTCCGATCGACATAACGAGTGAACTATCCCCGGATGTAAAACATGAAAGAGAGGCCAATTGACAGAGGCCTCACTGGAGACTTAATTGCACTCACTTTGATTTTAAGAGTTAATGTCTCTTGGAGTTCATTTAACATTCCTATCAATGGTCTGCCTGGTGTCAGGTCTGTCTGCGTCGGGGAGATCTGCGCGCACCAGCACTTTGACTGGCGCAGACATCATTACCCTGAATTTCACAAATTACAGGTATTACGTGAAGCGCAACTCTGGCGGCTGATGTAACGTTCAGCTGCTGCAGATTAGAGAGGCCGATGATGACGACGAGGGTCAAAAATCCCCCCTCCTCAGTCGTCGACCAAGTCTGGCCATATGCACATTTTCCGTCATGCCAAGCCTGGGCGTGTTGCTCTGGGAGACGGGGATCTCGACGTCCTTCACGTGATGTTTTTACAGTGCTGTTACATTATCCTAATTCAACTCCACTTTCCAAAATAGCCTCTGATCAATGAGGCTTTCAGTTTCCTGCAAGCATCGACATTTCACCTCCAGACTCTCTAATTTCACATAAGCACAATTTATCTGCTTAGGCCTGCGTTACTAAAGAGAACTTACATACCTTCCACCTTTGTGGTTCCAAATACACTGACCCTGAAAAAGCTAACAAATGAAACCAGTTCTCTCATTTTTTACTTAAAAATAGCTTATTTAGAGATTCAACTATGTAGAAATGAATGTTCAATAAAAATTGCCTTAAAAGCCCGAGCTGCTGTGATCACAGAAATATTTCTTCATACTTTAAATTTATCTACATTCTATGAAGTTAACAGATTTATTTCACAACAGATTCAAGGATGATCTTTACTTGGTACCCAATAAGGTCAAGGCAAAAAATGATTTTCAGAAAAATCTTCATTGTTAATTGCATACAGCTTGTTAATTAAGTAATCACACCCATGGCCTAATCATTTGTGGAATCACACTGGGCAGGATTTGACCTCAAATCTTCTTGAGTATCTCCATTCAACCAGCCTGACCAACAGGCTTTGCTGCCTCCTTTTCCCTCAAAAAAATTCAGCGAACAGTCAAATCCAAAAAACACTAAACCGCAAATATATGGGGTTCCAGTGTACTCGGCCCAAACTTTCTAGGCCGAATCTCAACCTCTCCTGGTGTTTTCAAGCTCCTTTCCCTTATTATATTTCCAGGATGTTCAATGCTGCAGATTTTTTTGGTCTTGTTTTTTTTTTTTTTTGCCACAGTACAGTCTCATAGATCTGCAAACAGTTCAATTCACTTCATTTCTTGGCTTTCACTCTAATATGCACTGTCAACTGTATTCCATTACAATCCATTAAACTTGCAGGTCAGCTCCAGTAAAGCTGAAGGAGGCTATTCGGAATGATCAGTGTAGACAGTACACGCTCAATTTTGAGAGTAATGGCAAACCGTCTCAATATTGATGCACTTATTTTGTTAAAATGTTTGCATTTACTTTCTGGAAACAGACTTTCACTCTATCATTATTAACTATTTGTGTAGATCTTTCTAATTCCTTTGTAAGTTAGAACAATAGGAACTGAAAGAAAAATCTAACTCGTCATTGGTTTTGGGAACTCCTGAACAAATAAGCCTGGTCTACAATTGAACTCTATGCAGAGAAACATGTCTTGTGATAATGCAAACAAGTTAATTTGTTTAAAAAGTCTTAAAGGGTTAAGGGCTGATTGAACATAAAAGAGACGCAAGAATGGCACGACTCATGCTTACAGCAAGCTAAAGACCAGAAAGATGCTGTCCATGGTCCTGCAAAAATACTTGCACAATTAATTTAAACAACTAAGAACTGTAGCAGCTGGAAACTTTTACCCCAAGTCTGTTTTTTTTTGTTCTGAATGTGTTGCTCATGATTACCTATATGAAAAAATACACTCATAAGTATAGGAAAAGGTGGTTCCCAGCATTGAATTTACTTCAGTAGACCCCATCTATCCTCTGTATCCTCCAAACAGCCAAAGAGGTGTTCTCAAACTGTCACTGCAAGTGGGGAAACTGACCAGAAAGGAAAGGGAGGGAGAATAGTGGGGGTTACGGGAAGACCGCTTGGGCCTAAGATGCTTTGATCGATCCAGTTTACTTTTGGGAGATGTTCAGTCTAAGGGAGACTGGAGAGCAATGAGCAACAGAAAAGTCAAAACTGTTGTGTTCACATCTATGCAGACACCTTCCTTTATCAAACAAAACAAACGGACCATGTCCTATGCTGACAGGGTGAGACTAGATATGGTGAAGAGTTTTGTTGATGTGGCTTAGAGCTTAAATACATTCAGGATGCGTAGTCTGCAAATCCATCTTGACGCAAAGATTCAGTATTTATAAAAAAAAAAAAAAAAACTTACATGAAAAAAACATTTAAGCCACATTTCCTTAGTATTGTGTTATCTAGATTCCCATGCCAAAAATGATATCAAAGTCATCCCTCTGTTTTCATAATTAAATGCTTTGAGAAACTAATCTGGGGACACGTTAAAGCCAATTCTTGTGCTTCCACTGATCACACTTCAGTTTATACGTTTTGTCTACTGGCCCACTGACGACATGATCAAACACACTCTACACAGTCTTATCCTACTTGGGGAAAAGTGCTGCTATCCCAGGATTGTCTTCATAGACTTCTCATCAGACCTTAATACAATAATCCCACAGCAGTCTACAGGGAAGCTTTCACTGTGTTTGATCATGAGAAAGAGTCTGTCTACTTTCAAGACCGGGCTTGGCTATAAAGCTGATAGTGTGACCTAAGTTATCCTTAGATGTCCCTGTTGTTATGCTACTATAGGCTTAGTCTGCCAGAGGACGTTCTGACTGACTTACCGAGTACCGCTCACTCTGCTATTTTCTCTTTTTATGATCTACTTATGCATATTTTTCCATTGAAAGTAAATATGGCCCAGTGTATCTGTATTAATCGGCATCTACGTCCCAGTAGGTCAATATTTACATCAGCATATGCGTACTCTGTGTAGCGCAGTGAACTGAACGGTACCGAAACAGTGTTTTGTGTGCAGCACCGAGCTGACACCTGTCTACATGTCACAGAGAGTGGCTGTCAAGCTGCAAGTCCTGGCGACTGGTCGCTCAGAGCACACCAGTTGTGTTACAAATCATGTTGGAGAGTCTTGGGATAAATTAATTAATATTTTTGGCCAAATTTGTATTGATGTCAACTGTAAGAAAGGCAGAAGTAGGGGGAGTTCTTCATTCCTGGTCTGGTTTAATGGATTTGTCTTTTCTTTTGATTTTTCAAAGCTAAAAAGCCAATTTTTTCTTCCTCCTCAATTGCTGATGCATTGATTGAAATTGTGGGAAATGAAGAGATTTGTCCAGAGAAATGTGGGAAATCAGTACTGTCAATCTATGAAATCTCAGTTTACAGAATACATGTACGCCTGAGTATGTGAGGGTCTTAACTGTGACTTGGGGCTGAGGTGTCCAAGGTTTACTCCATCGTTTACAATATTAACTGTCCAACAACATAGCAAAAAAAAAACAACAACAAAAAAACTGGAAAAATTAATTCTCTTGACTGTTGCGTTTACATGAGGAGCCACAGCTGGAGCGGATGATTAAACTTGTACTGCTGGTTTCCATGGTGAGATCACAGCCACAAAGTCGATTTTTTTTTTTATCTGAAGTGCATGAATCTGGTTCTGTTAAGTGTAATACAATAAAACAGTTTTTGGGACCTGTGAAGTTCTTCACATTATTCAGATTCCTTTTGGCATCCATTCTCTTACTAAAACAATCACCTTGGGATTAAAATAAAAACTGAAATATCTCATTAGCACATGCATTCAGATCCTTCAGCCTATAAATATTTATAGCACTTATGAAAGCGGCCTGTCCCATAGACTTCAGTAGCTTGTCATGTTCCTTTTTCCAGAAACATAACATTTCAACCAGGTAGGACAGAAGCTGTCTGCCAAGATCTATTTTAATTTCTCTGCATAGAGTTCAATTTTAGACAGTGTTGACTTGTTCAGGAGTTTCCTAGCTATCCTCAAGCATCAGTTGGCCTTTTGTCCTTGCTTTATGCCATAAATAGCACTCTTTCATACATTCTTTTAATTGGAAATCTGGTAACACTTGATCCAGTGTAGCTTAATCATAAAATGTTCCAACACAGAAACTGTGAACTTTGGTTTTGCAGTTAAATCCATAATATAAATGTCAACAGATGCCCTTCAAAATCCAGCCAGGCAGCAATTAAACAGTAAGGGCTTTGTAATAAACAGCTGGCGCTGCGGTAATGACCTGTGTTAATGCAGAGGTGGTTGTTTGCCATATCTGGTTTAATGTGGATTCTTGCAGCAGTTTTCCCCCCACGGAGACAGGATCTGAGGTGGAGCTTCATAATGTTTGTTTTAGTGTCTGTTCACAAGATTACACAGTTACTGACACAAAAAATACAAATGTAAATTCTGAGTTAATGGTGTGGAGACAGAAAGAATGATGGCTTGTAGGTCAGATCACGGCATTAAGAGGTATTGTTGTGGTCGTGGTTTTGTCTTTTGGGTTTAAGTTTTCCCGTTCTTACAGTTTTTGTAGTTATGATCTCTTGGCTTACATTGTGTACCCCAGAAGTTTTAAAGGAAGTATGTACAAATTAAATCAAATTAGATGTAGAAAAATCTAACTGTCTGACATTTTACACGACATGGAAGTGGGAAGCCACAAAACTAGTGAGCATGAAATAAATCCCTGCTCATTTCGTTTCTCTGGACTTTCCAAACCTTGATGTATGTAAGAAGAACAAATCTTCAACCTACAGCATTAATCGAAATGTTTCTGGAGACAAATTAAATCTAAACATAATGACAAATGGTGCCTAAGCCTTTTCAGATTGGATGCTTCTCGACAAATAAAAACATTAAATTGATAGTAAGCCATTCAATATGTCAAACTTCCCTCACAGTAGAGCGCTTTTGTTGCTGCCTTGGCATTTTGAGAAGAAGACAAAAATGTTGCCGACACATTTTTTAGCCTTTAATTTAGACCAAGGTCATGTCTACAAGTTTCTTTTCTAAGGAATGAAACCTTCTGTGAAAACCCATTCAGCCCACTGAAGGACAATTGCATGTACTACAAAAAAACCCCACTAAAATAATACTTTTAATAGTTTAATTACTCTCCCTCATGCATACTTGTAAAAGAAATGTAGGTTGAAATATTCTGGGTTTTTTTATGTTTACAAAAATCTGTTTTTATGTAATTAAATTTGAGTATTTCAGCAGTTTAGAGGAAATTAGCTTGACAGGTGCTTTTATCATCCATTCAATTTCCCCAAAAGGCCATAAAAACAGATGTAACTTGTGTTTTCCATGAAGCTAGCAGAGCCCATCTGGACTTTATTGAAAATTAGCCAGTCATCCACTATAATGGACAATAATCCCCTGAACATGACTCACACGACCACGATAAAGAGCTAAAAATGGAGCTCATGCAGCGCGCTGTTATAGTGCTGTTACTTATTTTCTTACAATGGACAAAAAAGAAGAACAATGCAAACAGTGAATGTCTGATTTTAGATGGTGAATGTGAAGCATCATCGATATGCCCAACACCAGCTCCCAACTGGACAAATCCTCAGGGGAGGAAACATAAACAGTCTCCCTCCTGTCTACGCAGGACCTGCTTTGTAACCAATCTTTAAAGCACATCCTGATGGAAGATCTTGCCTCTGTAATGCTATTTATAGCTTGGTAATGCATCAGAGGTTGCACCTTCCATCTCGGCAGAACCAACATCTGCCTCTGTGTACGCCGGCTTATCTATCCAACACTGACAGCAGCAGGCTTCACTTTCTTTCCTGGACTTCAGCATCCAGAAATTATTAATTTTCAGCAGGCATCTTTTTATAGTGCCTAAAATGTTAATGTGGTGCCATGAAGAATTATTCATCCCCCTTGAACTTCAAAATTTATCACGTTGCTGCCACACTCAAGCTCCGAAACACTGGAGAGCATCTGTAAAAAACAATTTTCAAGTTTTGCCACAGGTTCTCAAATAAATTTGGGTCTGGACTTTGACTGGGCCACCCCAACACATTCACTTTTTTAATTATACTATTTCATTGTGGTTGTGGAACTACTGGAAGATGAATCTCTGTTTTGTTCTGAGGTTCTCTTCCAAGATTTTCCTGTATTAACCCTCATCCATATTCCCATTAATTCTTAAGCGCTTCGTTGTCCCTATGGAAGTACAGCATCCCCACAGCATGATGCTGTCACAACTATGTTTCACAGTGAGCATGGTGCTCCTGAACACAGCATTTTGCGTGGGCCCTTTCCTTTATTAGCTTTATAGCAAACAAGACATCTTGTATCTTTGTTTCAGTGGTTTATTTATTTTTGCTAGTTTTGTAAAGGTCGGACTAGTCTGCAGTGTTGGTCTTCATGATGCTGTTTGTTCACTAATGTTGTCTAACAAATCTCTGAAGCCTTAACTAAAACCTTATACACGAATTATCAGAGTAAACAGGGCTGAATGAATATGCTTGTATGCCATTTTTAAAAATGTGTATAATTTTCCTTCCACTTCACATTTGTGCACTATTCTGCGTTGATCTTTTTTATAAAATCCCAGTAAAGAATACTGAAGTTTGTGGTTATGACATGAGAAAATGTGGAAATCTTCCATTAGATTTAAGCAGCTAGTTTTTGTTTAGAGGTTTATTAGGTTATCACCAGGAGTTGTTAGGACTTATGGAGTACAAATATAATCATAACGTTTAGTCGTTGCTCCATTGTCCTTCATAAAACCATCATACGCTAAGTGCCGGCTAATCTAATCTGTCTGAACGAGCAATTTCAAAAGCAGGCGAACGATCCATCAGCCGAACAATGAGAGAAGCCACAAAATAACAAGATAAGCCTGGGATAGCCAGAGAGAGGGTGGGGAAGAGGAGGTCCTAGGGGTTCAGATGGGGAGGTACAGCATGCACAAACTACAAAGGAATGAAGCCTCAAATGAAGCTTCAGAAAAATACCTTTTTACATAGGAAAAGGCAACAGTAGATTTTAAAAGCATAAATTGGTCCTGATCTAAATGGTGGAAAACGGAAACCTTTAACTGGCCACACATATTCTTGGCTCGTGTTGTGATCTTCAGTGTTCAAGGTTCCACATTGAGTCTGTATTTCTGCTGTGACCTTGAGAGATCTATGCATTGAGAATTTTTAGGAAATACTGACTGAGACATGTATTCATGCAATAGCTGGCCTCCTTTTACACTCTAGTACAGGAATGATAGACTAAGTCCTTTGAGTTCAGAGACGATGCGGAAACGATTGGATTCTGTCCGGTTACATCACGGACCACCCGAGCAATGTAAGGAGCTTAACTGTGACAGAACGTGCAACATTTAAGAAGCAGGAGGCAGTACACTGAAACCCTCCCTGACCTATAACCATCTGCAGATGGGACAGAGAGGATGTGTGCGTTTTGACTGACTTGTGGCTATGACATTGGCATAGAATGCAGAGCATGAACAAGGCTATCCAAGCAAACAAATTATGGTCTCAATGATGTCTTGGTGTATTTCAAGGTTTACAAAATCCATAACTGTTGCAGTTATAGCTTATCAGCTGCACCGCACAGCAACATTTCAAGACACAGCTTATTTTTCGGACTCAGCAATCAGTTATCTTCATCTGGCTTCCAAGTTAAATAAGCTCAGTGGTACAGAGATGACAACATTACTATGTTAGGAACTGTGAGCTGTGTAGCTCAACAGGTTGAGACAGCATACAGTAGACTGGGTTATGGACCACAACTGCCCTCGAATACCGAAAATCTGTGAATATGGGAAAAACCCATCTAAAAGTACTTATAAGTGTCTATTTTATTAGTTCAATTCCCAAATACACCCTAATATGAATTAATATGCACAGTGAAAACAGTCTTAGCACTATAGCACAAGCTAACATCTGCAATCTTCCTTATCTCTATTCTTGGGGGTACAGCCAATCAGCAGCAAGAAAAACAAATAGCAACCCTGGATTGTCTCCTTTCCAAATGCTAGCCAATAGCGTGTGAAATAGCTTTGCAAATAGGTTTCAGCTTCCCAGCTATATTTTCTTTCTGATATTTTACTTTGCTCAACAAAAACCCCTCTAAATTGGAAAATTTTCTAGAAATAATTTGGAATTGCACTCAACAGAAAAATTCACATATAGGTGAATTTACGAATACTGAACTGCTAGAATGTGTCTACATTTTTAAGACTACTAAATATTCGAAAAGCCATTTTATACATTATTAGTTTGTTCAACTGTTTTATTATTTAAACTGTTGCAGGTAAAATTGCTAAATAAATATTTTACACAAAATCTAAAAATGGTACTTCTAAGTTATTATTCTAACTAAATCATGAAACTCCTAATAAACTCCTTATATCATCAGGTTGTCTTAATAAATCTTTCTTCAGATGCTTTTGGAAGCTCTTGTTTTCAAGCTCTGTTTGATTCAATTTAAATTCATTTTATTTTATTTCTCTGATTAAATTTTTTATTTTTATTTTTATTGGTTCTTTGGTGTATTTTTTATCTTAATACGTCTATTTATATTAGTTTTTTAAATTGTTTTTTAGATTTCATCCTAAAGGACTTGCATATGAAATATATATGACAGATCAGCAATTTGCTGTTGAATAGCCACAATGAAAATTAGCAAATAAAGTAGAAAATACGAAGAAATGTAAGCAAATAACATTTGCTCTGATTTACTTTCTTTAGACCTTTGCAATAAAAACAGTAGTGAAAGCACAGTTCATTTTTCCCCTCCATCTGACTGACTGATAGCTATGGATTTCACTACACTGCATGTTTATTTTTGCAGCTAAGATTAACCTAATGGAAAGAGTGTGAAACAATCCATAGCCAGTTTATTGTTGCATATACTTGGTCTTGATGCATGGTGTTACGAAGCATATAACTGTATTAACTGGATTTTTGTTGGTGTCTTTTGATGAGGCAAAACAATAGCCTGAAAGTTACTTCTGCTGCTGATGCTGCAGGTAACTCAGACATTACAGGTCTGTAAGTCCTTTCCTGAATGTTATACATCAGTCCTTAGGTAAAAAACGAGAGAGAAGCGACATCCCTTTTAAAGTTTAACAGTTTACCTGGAAAGAAGGGTCTCATTTTGTAAAAGACAAAATGTAAACAATTTTATCTAAGTTTCCAAAGAGAAAATTGGAAGCAAATTTCCAATTTTTTTTGTTTTTGATTTTGATAAAAAAAAAAACCCATCAAAAATCATGTTTTTGATTATTTTACACATCAAAAATGGCATGTTAGAAGAGTAAGCAGCATAAGTAGTTATGTAATGAGATTAAAGGCGGCAGTCGCGCAGTGCAAAACCCAGCTAATGACTTACGACTGCAAAACATCCCACTGCTGTCCATGTGTATGACTGGATAATTTTTTAAATGGTCCATGTGCCAAGAATACATTTGGCAATTACCAAGAGGGCAACCTACAGACTCAGCAATAGCCTCACCAGTCGCAGACAGATTAGTATTATCATGATGCATTATAAAACCTCAGACAACAATGTACTTCAAAATCAACTGAGGCTTTATAATTTAATCACAGTTTCAGGGAGAGGTTTATATACCCTCACAATGACCATTACTTTAGTTTTTTTATTTTTATTAACGTTGAACGTTTAATCATTGTTTGAGAGTGAAATACATTTTCAATATGTTTTAAAAGGTACATTTAGATTTATAGTGGATTGTTTCTAATCCACATAGGTTAAAATTATAGGCACATGTTCTAATAGAAACAAAGACCAACAATTTGAACCTCAATCCAATGCTTTAGTATCTATCAAAATCTTCTGACAAAATTCTGGTTGGTTATTTTACATGTCTTCTTGAATTTATTTAAAATGTTTGTTTTGCTGGCGAAATCTTAAGCATTGATGGCAAACTTTCAAAAGGAATAGGGTCAGGATAATTTGAAGAGCATTTCAAAACAAGTGTTAATGAGTGTTTGGGAACACTGTTTTCCTGAAATAGCCAGTTCTGTCTGAGGTCCAATTGTTGGACCCAAACTGTCAGCCTCAGATGAAACGTGATTGGGTAGAATGTTTAAGAACAACCCGGGAAAAACTTGCGCCCAAGTTGATCAATAATTGGAAGAAACAGGAAGGTCAGTGCCACTGCCCAGGGTGAAGCCAAAGTAACATCAAAACAGATTTAGAGTGTTCAAGAAAGATGCGCATCCTTGCAAACCAATGTCTTCTAACTTGCCTGTAATCTGCAGCTGATTTCTGACCCTTGGGGAATTAAAGACAGTCCACTAAAATTTCAAACTCATACACCCAATATTTCATATTAAAATCACTGAGGTCTATGTTGGATAATCAGTCGTCTAAAACAACAGATGGATTGAATACATAATTAGGAGACTAAAACTGGCATGCCAAGAACAATTAATTAAGAGTGAATTTAAAGTAATGTGAAATACCTAAAAGCATAACTCTGGTTCAGAAGAAGGAATCCTTCAGGCTTTTGTTGGGATTTTTATTTTAATACTCTAACAAATCTTTGTCCTTACTGTCTTGTCCCACTCAATCACTGTGGTACAAATTTACACACCCAGAAACACACTTACATCAACTATTATCAATTAATTCCCAAAATAATACTTTGCCCTCAAAGTGTCAAAGCTTGATTAAAAACCAGTGCTTAAATAATTGTTTTCTAATAATATTTGTGTCATTGTGGTTTAATTGACCTTCAAAGCAAGGACAACATGTTTAAAGAGGTTACATATAAAGTATATTTGATTAAATTAAAAATATAAACTCTTGTTTTTCATTCAGTTATACACTTTTAATTCAAATGAGCAACGCTGAAACTTAAGGTCATGTGTTTATTAAACAATATAAAGTGCTATTTAGTTAGTCCTCGGATGCTTCCTTTGCAAAAACCCCCAGCATGCATTGCATTTCAAGGTCATCTCTAACAGCAACTCTCTCTCTGTGTGTTTCAAATCAAAATAACAGGACTTAAAGGTGAAATTGACAGGGCTGTGCACCATATGGTGCTATTGGCTTCCTCCAGAGGGTTTTTCAAACATTGTGTAACCTGCTGTTTATATAAAAAAGAAACAATCCGTCATGTACTTAGAATAAATCCCAATTTAATGACAGTTCTGAAATACAACTTTCTGAAAATTTAATTTCCATCTCTTGTCACGTAGTAAAATCCGTGAGGATAATCTCCGCACCAGTATCAAATTGCACTGCGGTGTCTTTTGCCCTCGAGTGTCATTGAGGAGGTCCGTGTCAGCTGAAGTAACAGAATGATGCTATTTCTGACTGACGGCGTCAAGATTTTTCTGACCTTCTTTTTCATCAAGCAAGGAGGAAAAAGGCAAAGCAGGAGTCAATTTTCACACACAAAATAAAGGTAAAAATCTCAGATAAGACTGACCTCGTCAAACAAGCTTTGAGGAAAATCTTAAACTGATGGGGTTAAAGTCAGCCCTCAGATTTTCTAAGGGATTTGTTTGTCAGACTGAGACATAAAGTGTAGAGCTTAACCCAGAATTACACATATCGCTGTGTTTTATTAATCTCACAGTGGAACGCTGTTTGTCAGCTCTTCACAGCAGTGTAGAGGCAATCATTGATGTGAAATGGTCTGTTTAGCTGTTGACATCACTCCATTCTCGACTTTCTGGTGTTTTAAAAGTAATGAGGGAAGAGAAATGAGCAACGAACATGTTTTTCAGCAGCTCATACACACTGCCTGATCTGGTGGCAGAGATGCACTCAGATCTTCTAAACAGCCGACTTTGTCATTTATTTAACGAAAGCCTGTGTCAGACTAGGTACTTAAGATGTATACAGGGGTCAGTTTGCCAGTTGGTACACTCATTTCATACTTACACATTGCCATAATTTTGTAGCTCAACATTACGCATCAGTTTATTTCAATTTGTAATTTAGTATTTTCACCAATAATGAAGATGAATAGTCAGAAAAATATACAAATCTCAGATGAAGCTTAATTCAATTGTATGTCGTAAACTCAGTAGGAAAAATCCCATGTCAGCAAATTATAAAGGTACAAAAAAACATGAAGGGGTGAAATGACCCCAGCTTTTTAAATAAAAACTGCATTTTCAACTCACCTTGGGTTGTACCTCTACTTCCACCACTTGGTTCTTGTGCATGCAACCCTTGACAAAGCCCTCAACTGTGCTGTTGAACTTCATAAAGATCACATAGGCAGCGTAGGCAGAGAGCAGTGTGACACTTTCCCAGATGGTGATGATGTTATCCAAGAAGAAGATGATGAGCATGATCAGATCCAGGATGTAGAAAGACACGTCGCGGAAGAGCGGCCACCATGTCAGGTTGAGGATCTCTTTGGAGAAGATGGCGCACATCCCGATGACAAAGAGGATGTTAAAGACGGCCGAGCCTACAATGGTGCCGATGCCCACGTTGCTGTGAGAGATGAAGACGCCAATGATGGAGGTGAAGAGCTCTGGGGCCGAACCGCCAGCCGCCATGAAGGTGGCACCTGCCACGTCATCTGAGATGGAGAGCTTCTCTGTGATTACAGTCAGTGCTGGAACAAAAAACTCGTCACACACGATGGCTAAGGCAATGAACATGTAGATCATGCCAAACATATGGAGGACCACTGCTCCTTGTCGCCTCTCCTCCAGGCTAAAAAGGTCCTGTGGGTACTCCCCCTGTGTCTCATTGTCATCTGCTGTGGACTTCATGGCTATGGGCATATCAATGGACACATTTGGGTCCCCCTGGTCTGGGGTGAAAAGTAGGGTCCTGTGTGGGGCTGACTGCTGAAGATCCTCCTGGGGGAGCGATGGCTCGCTGAGCCCATCTGAACTCCTGCTCAAGGCACTAATGGAGACGGCACTTAAAGCCACCAGGCTGAAGACCAACCCCAAAACCCGAACAGGCCGGAGCTTTTTCCGCAAATATCTCCGTCCTCGCTGCTTGCAGCCAGTGCCTTCTGCAGATCTTTTCTCCAAACAGTCTATGCTGGGCTGATCTGAAGCCATGATGGTGCAGCTCTCAGTGTCCTCGCTCTTAACAGGTGGTTAGGAACTTTGGGGAGTTAAACATTGTATTTCCCTCAGATTCAAATAAAATGAGAAAGCTTTCGGTGCTGTCCGGGATCCAGTTTTCCGAAGGATGTCATCATATCAGCCTTCACTAGATAATGTTGAAAGAATAGAAAAAGAATTACACAACTGGATAAGGAGAAAAGTCAATACCCCAAGCCAAATTCAATTGAAAAGATAATCTTGGCCTCTATCTAAACAAAGAGGAAATGTGACAGAAAAGTTACAAGATTGCCTTTAGTCAGGTCCAGCATCATGACCACCGCCATATATAGGAAATTAGACTACTTATGTTTCAATTATTGCACATAAGTGGCAGTACAGTTGAAATCAGAATTTCTTCAAATTGAGAAGTTTACACAAATGTCCTCTGTATTTGATACAATCGTTTCTAAATAGTTGGACTTGCATCCAATATTTCTATATCCTTCTATAGATTTCTCACAAGGGTTTGCTGAAATTTTACCTGCTCCTGGTGATGTCTTTCTACAAAACAAAATGTCTCTACTTGCTAAAAAGTACAATAATTGTATGTTGATAATGTTTGAATGCAATTCATTGAACAAACTTGACACCTTCAGGAGGTTCAAAATTGCCTCCCTGATTTATTTTTTATTTTTCCAAGATGGCATGTAAGGATTATGTTTGAGGTGTTACCTTAAAATGCATCTACGGATGTGTCCAACGTACCAATCAGAAGCTTATGGAGCTATGACGTCATAGTTTGGGCTTTCCCAAAAGGTTTAAAGACATAACAGTCGTAGTGTATGTAAACTTCTAAATTTGAAGAAAACAATAAGAAAAGTGATTTCCAGTATTTTGAAAAAAGAAAGAAAAGCGTTGGTTATTCTAACTGATCTAACACATATTTTAGCTTGACTTAATTATCACAGAAAGTTATGAATTTTATCACACAGCACATGCAAAACTCTGGTCAGAGTGTCTTCAAAACTGCATCGTTTGTGAATTGTTACCGGTCTTCAGGAGTCAGTGACTCTCAAAAGTGGTCAGAGGAAAGCACGAGACTGAACTGCTGAGAGGGTCCTGGACAACCGAGGTTCTTTAAAGCATGTGTGGCTGTAACTCGCTGAATCAGTTATTGCTGGATTTGATAGAAAGGTTTCCATATTCATAGTGCATTGCAGTTTGTTCCATAGCCGCAAACTACTTAGGGTGCCAGCGCTCACCATAATGCAATGCCTGATCAGTATAAATGCCTCTACTGATGTCTAAGCCCTTTGTTGGTCGCATCAGGTAGAACAACAATCATATGCAATAAATAAACATCTCAACGTAGCTGAAAGGTTCTTGGTGTTAATCTAACTGTCAGTATCCTTGTTTAGCAGGACATTAAAATTGCATTTTTCTGGACTAAAATAGGATAAAGAGTGTCTACTGAAACAGCTGGAAATCAGACAAACATAGAGGAGTTGTGAGTAAAGCAGAGGGGAAAAACAAAGCAAAGTAGTTTAAAAAAAACCCATAAAAGCTGAGCTTTATAGTACAAATCTAAATGTAAACAGAGACAGAAAAAGTAGACTGATTTGAGCAACTACCTATGAAATCCCCGTGGACAACACTGAACTGAAACTCTTGCAAACAATAACTGAGTTTATTTAATGCATATAATTGTTGTTCTGTAAGACAAAGCTAAAAAGAGTTAAGACAACCAAAGTACAGGGATATTATGGCAAAATTAAACAAGAATTGATATTGTTTAACCACAGGATGACCATTACCATCCTCACTGCTCTTCAAAATCAGCCGTGATTCACATTTACGAGTCGGTAAAATAACTGCATGAGATGCAGAGAGTGAAACTTATCATGCATCAGCATGATCATGACTGAATTAACGGATCACGCAACAATTTAAAAACAAAAGGGTCATATTTGCTGCTTTTACCAGGAAAACGTATACAATGAAATCCGACGCCCGCAGTTCACAGACATGACTTGATTGCAATCTGAAAAAAAAAAAAAACGTGACGCCTCGCAGGTAACGGAGGATAAACACCCGGCACACACGCGTCCCGCCCGCACTGTTTGACTTCTTAAGGGATGCTTGCTGCCTTCACAGCTGAACTCTTTCTTCCCCCCACCCTCTCTCCACTCCCTGTCTGCCCTTGAGTTTCGCCCTTTCCGCTTAAACCACTAACCATCCTTTCCCCCCCCATTCCTCCCCACCTCAACATAAAGAGCCCAACATTATCCGTGCCCCCTGTTTTTGGCGAGGCGCATGACGCGCACCCAGAGTCATGCCTTACCTTTGACACAGGCGAGAGAAAAACAGGCGCACGGCTCGGCTGCACGTTGAGATTGGGAACTCCTCTCCGGTGCCCTCTTGCTCTCATTGAGCCAAAAAAAAAAAATGTGACCACTCGCTGACGATAGAGGAGGAGCTCTGTAACAGAGAGAGACAGAGAGAGAGAGAGAGAGAGAAAGAGCCTCACAGCAGCGGGATCAGCAGCATCCTTCACGGTGATGAGCGCAGAGAAATCACCTCTAGTTGTTGAAAACGGTGGATGGAGTTCTCGGCTTGGCCGACCACGTGATCTGCCTGCTTTATTAATAACAGGTTCATAGAAGCCAGGTAAGCGGCAGCCTGCGTCCCTGCCCTGTTTGGTTCACGCAGAGGAAGCTTTGGTGATGTTTCAGTTTAGAGGGAGGAGTTGCCGTGGTTACACAGCAAAGGCAGCAGCTCCCCCCGTTCCTCTGATGACGGAACAGGTGGATGTGCTCCAGCTCAGTGCTCCGACTGCACGCCTTGGGTCATTTCAAGGTTACCTGCAAGCTGGGGCTCCATTTCTTAAAGCTAAACGCAGATTTATGAAGTTGACCACCTTAATATTGCATTCTCACCCTTTGGATTAAATAAATTGCACCACATTGTATTTGACTTTCCAGTCTACCTAATCACTATATATCACTAAAAGCGAGGCATAATAGTGAATAGTGTTGTATAGTAAACACTGAAGCTTCTCCCCTAAAAGAATATTTGACTGCAATTAATACATAGCCTATTGAAAAATAAATATTATAAAAACATGCCAGTTAATATTCAAAGACTTTTGAATGCATATTTTTTTTTCTTTTTTAGCATTCTTTGGGCCTCTAAGTACCACCCAACCCCTTTTATGGCAGCTGAAGGATACAGCATCTTATCTCAGTAGCAACTCTGTACAAGTAGCAATTAACAACATACCAGTTTGTATTTGCTGCCATTGCTTCACATCCCGTCTGATGTGGTTTTCTTCTGAAGCTGTAATATTAATAGAATAGAAACTTTGCTTCAAGTGTGATTCATATGCTGCTAGTTTATGGGGATTTTTTGGGAGGTGAGGTTGTGAGAATAACATATGCATTCTGGCAGATGTATATGTGACATGAGAGTTTATTTTGGTCATTTCATAACATCTTTTAGGAAATTATTTTGGGAGCTATGCTACTGTCTGCAGCCTCTTACAGAATAAGCACATTTCTATAAATGTTGAACTAATTTTGATGTATTTAAACACAAATCGAAAAAGGTCACAGTCGCTTCAAAATGCATATGTCTGACAGCCAAACAGTCAGGATGGATGGAAGGTTGGATGAGGGGATAAACAGATAGACAGACAGACAAATGGATGGAGGCGATACTGCATAAAGCCTTAACTGCGCCCCGAGCTGCATGTTTCCCTTGTCATGTCGCATAAAACCTCAACCACTTAGCACCAGGCAGGTTAAACTCTGTCAGAGGGAAGCAGACATGCAATGTTTACACACTGTGTGCGTGACAGTAATGGCCTGGTGCCGAATAATAAATCACATGTCACTGACCTTATTGATTCTTGCCTTCTGTGCTTTTCTGTTTCACTCCACAGCTATTTCTTGTTACCTAACAGAAAACATGAAGGTCAAAAGCATCAACTTGCTTTATGTCATCAGTCAGTACTCTGATGTTTGGGAGCGTCTATATTTTCCTATTGCATTCTGGTGGAATGCATTCTGGATAAACTGATGGATCTTGTATTTGTACAAGATCATGCAGCAAGTTGCACATGTTTTCCTCATTGTCATCGTAATAAATATATCTGAGCAGAGGAATCTTAATTCAATCCAATCACATAAACATTCAAATTCATTGCAGTTTTCAAAGAATGGACACAAGTTGAGTTAATTATTCAAATTGCCCTTTATCTAGGAAACTCAGCAAATTGCATCAACTCATTAACTTGCAACATTCACTCCTCCTGGACGAGCAAACAGCAACATTGGACAGTCACTTGCATTGTGCCGTTGACGTTGCAGCAATTTCTCATAATGAGCATGCATGTAGCAACAGAGGACAGAAAAGACTCTCCTTTAACATCAGCCTCCAGCAGAATGTGGCTCAATATGAGCGCCCATTTGCCACGACCAACTTGGGGTTTGAAAAGGCACTCCATACACAGATAAAACTAATGAAAACAATGATCTTGGAGTACTTTCTATGTTAAAGAGAAGTTTTAAAGGATTAAATTTTAGGCAACACTATAGAGGACTCACAGTATTCGTGAGGGTTAGGGACCATAATCTTGCCCGATTAGGTTAAATCTGTGAATACTTGAGACACCCTCTAAAAATGCTTGTACCTCCCTGTTCAGAAACATGCATTAATACTCAAAGTAGAAACTGTCTTAACACTACAGAAGCTAATATCTACAGTCTTCCTTTTCTTAGTTCATGGAGGTACAGCCAATCAGAAGCCAAAGTAAATGATTTGTGCTCCTGTATTGGTTGCTTTGCAAATGCCAGTTAATTGCTCAGGTAGTATTGCACCCAAGTGTTTTTGCTTTCCAAGCTGCATTTTCTTTCAAATATGTTAGATGTGGTTTATGAAAAAAAATCCCTGAATGAGCACATTTTTTCAGAGAATGATTTGAAATTTGCAAAGAGGTGAATTTGCGAGTACTGAACCTTGAACACATCCACTACCTATAGCATTAGTTTTCACATCCACATCACTACACATTTTTCACTCACAAATTTCCAGAGTTCATCCATCCATCCATCCACCCGTCCACCCACCTGCTGGTCAGGGATACTGGTACCTATCTTCAGTGACCATGGACGGGTGAACAGAATAATCTGATACATACAATAAATACTATTGAAAAGCTCATTTGTTTCAGTTACTCAAATCACTATGTGACACAAATTAAAGAGATTAATTGCAAAACACAAACTGATGTTTCCAAACCTTAATTTCTCCTAATTGTGATGATTTTCCGCTTGCAGTTAGTGAAAACAGAACACTTAAGCTGATAATATTACATCAGACCAGTACAAACTGAATTTAATACAGAAACGTCAGCGTAACATATGAAAGTATATTTAATACCTTACTATCATACTTAATGGCTTCTACTTTCAAAAGGTACTTTGAATCTGACAAATGAGCCTAGTCAATTCACATATTCTAATTTACTGAATATGACTATGTGCAATACATTATTGCATCTTTAGCAAGCAGTGTATAATACAAATAGACCAGGTGACACAAATGGGCCTTCACACGTCCCCTTCCATCTTTTTAATGATGTTTCTCTGTAGAAGCTTGCCTAATCAGGACACATCAGCATCAAAAAGTCTCCCACAAGCTGTTCAAATTAGATCTGTCAATACTTTTGCCTATCAAATGAGATCAGATCCAAGCTGTCAGCTATTTTGCAACAATGGGCCCACTGTGCACAGACAAGCCTCTCCTCTACCAAACATTACAGGCTTGTCCTGACCTGGCTGCATTTCCTGCATAAAAGTGATGACTGGTCATTGGCCATGTACGCTGCACCAGGGGAGGACGGAGGGGGCGGCGAGGTGGTGGGTTGACGGGGCAATGGTGGCAGTTCTTTTGATTCATCTATAATCTGTGGTGTGGCAAAAGCAACAGAAATTTCCATGCTGGCCCTGCCCTCCCCCTACCCGGCCCACCCTAACTTTGGCCCAGCAGCTAAATCCGAGCCTTTGTGCCTCACATAGTTGTGTGGATTTGTCAGCAGTGAGGTACAAGCAGTGGGACGTAAATAGGGTGGCAATAATGAAGCAAGTTTTTTCCAATGAACAGGATAGTTGGAATCAATTAAACCAAAGTCCATCCAAAGTCTAACTCTGCTCTGTCAAAAAAGTGATTTATATTAAAAGGCCTTTTAGATGATGAGGGAAAGAAATATCTGATAACAAATGATAGATAAACTTCATTGCCATGAAAACTTTTTTGTCACATTTTGACATATTACAGTCTCAAACCTCCAAGTATTTTATTGTGATTCTTTGTGACCGATCAACACAAACTAGAGCATAATTATTAAGTGAAAGCAGTTTTATGGTTTTCAAAGTTTAAAGAAATTGAGAAGGTACATTACTGCATTACAGTTGTACGTCTCTACTCGTATGTCTCCATCAGCTTTGCAGAGAGTTTTGTCCATTTTCCTATTGCAAAATAAGACAGATTCAGGCTACTTGAATCTGTCTTGAACATTAATTTTCAACTTTTGCCACAGATTCTTAACAGGATTTAAGCCTGGGCTTTGGCTAGGGCATTCTAACACATTAATATGTTTTGACCAAAATGGTAAACCTTCACCCTAGTCTTGGACCTCTAAGAAATTTTCTTTATATTTTGCTTCATTCATTCTCCAATCAGCTCTGACCAACCTCACTGTCCCTGCTGAACAAAAAGACACAAGCATCACCCGAGCATGATGCTGCCACTGCCATGTTAGCTGTGCATGTTGTCTTTATGGATAACAAATTCACTAAACTTTCTGAAGTAATTCAGCATCTTTACATATCTACTTGGCTGTCCATCCAACTGTCCATCTAGCTAGTTAGTTCCACTTAAGCTGACCATGTGGACAAGTGTATTCTGTGTTTGAACTATTAAAATAGGCAGTTATCAGCATTATGAGGGATCTCAACTATTTATGGATATTAGCTATTCGCAGGCCGCTGTGATCTCTAATGCTCGCGAATACTGGGAGTCCAATTTAATACAAAAATAAATTTTATGAATAAATCTTGTATCGTAACGCACGACGCCCAGCTGACATTTGGTGACCTTACAGCAGCCATTCTATGTGATGGGCTTATGTGCATCTCTGCAGAGCATGAAAGGGCCATTTGCACCTTTTCAAATGCCCAAATTGAAAGGACCTCACTACAGAAATGGAGTTTCCATATGTTGATTGTTATCTGTCATGGAGAAGTCTCATCTGAAGTGGTATAGCACTGATGCAGGATATGTGCTGCATTATGAGGTTAATCCACAAGTCAACAGCAACACAGATGGGGCGACCTGCACGGCTTCAGGGATGAGTTTTTAACAGAGAGGGCGGGAAGAAGCTCAAAGTCTGTGTCCATGTGTTTGCCCCTCTGTCTGTCTGGGACAGGAAGGATGGAGACAGCAGTATAAGCGTGGGCAAAAACCCAAATAAGAGCAGAAGGTGGGGGAGGGGCAGCAAAGAAGTACAAAAAAATGTTTCGTGAGATGATGACATTGGCAAGGCAAAAGTGGAGCTGTAATCCTATTTTAATCGCAGTGGATTTATTAAACAGGAGCAGCAGGTTTAAATCTCAGCAGATTACACAGGAGGCCCAAGGAGATGCGTGTGTGTGTGTGTAAGTGTGTATGGGGGGGCGGAGGGGTCCTAGGTTGGAGAGTCTTGTGTAATCAAGTGGACTTTAGGTGAAATGGCTTTTCTTTGAAGAAAATAAGAAAAAAAAACATAAATCTGGAATTCAGTGACAGGACATTAGATGGCTTAAATAAAAACTTGCGACCGTCATAAATTTATTGATATTACTTTGGATTAACAGCAGGAATTAAAACAGAGTCGTACCCTTTAAGAATAATTACTTCTTGAGAAAATACGGCCGCCTGCAGATGTTACAAATTGTTTTTGCTTGAACCTCTGTTTGTCTTGGCTGACAAATTCTTTGGTGTCTTTGCAAAAGACCTTGAATCTCATGGAGAACAGTTGATGCCTGATCCCTATGCAGCTGCAGTTAATCACAGCATCACTGATCGCTTTGCCCTTCTAAGATAAAAAAAAAATTAAGATTTATTTGTGTGAATCCATGTTAGTAATACAATAAATATGAGTAATTTCTTCTTCTTTTTTTCAGACAAAACCATGCCATGCATTTGTATTCAGTCCGTTTTACTATTACTTCCACAACTGTAAGACCAAGACAAAAAATTTACCTGAGGCGACAGGCAAGATTAAATCAGAGTAGTAGTGGCTTACAAACTCTTGACAAAGAGGATCTGAAGGAAAATGCATTCCACAATGTTCAGATCATTATGGGGTGTAAAAACTTCCGTAAGGTAGTTCAACACAATCGAAAACAAAGTCAAGGCTACTAGGAGTTCTGGGTACATTTTGTATTGGAGAACCAAATTCCACGTTATCAGCTTTCTCTTGAAAGATAAAGTCAAGATCACTATTTTAAAATCAGCCCAACTAAAACTCACTGAGAAATGTCTTAACTTGCAAAATGTAACTGGAGAAGACGGGAATGTGTCATGGAAAAATATTTCTGTGATGATGTAAATGTGCTTACTTGGAAAAAAACTTCAAGGTTCACTGAAAGCGTTAACTGCCCTAAATCAAAAATGCAAATTGAGTCAAAGTAAAGAATCTATATCTTTTATTAGTTTCCATATTGTGAAAAATTATATTTTTAAAACTGTACCAGTAGTATGATTATTCTTAACTATGTCTTCTGTTATTGCATTTTTACAACATTAAGTACAACAAATCTTAACCAAAGATTTGTTGATAAGATTTGATTAATATATATATGTATATATATAGCATCTGGATTCAGCATCTGGACACTAACAAGACATGAAAAATATCCTATTATTCTGTCGGCTCTCTACTGCCATCTACTGGCAGGTGTCCTGATTTTATATTGCAAAAAGAAATGACACCACTTTCTATCTGCGGTGTCTGTACTTCACTGACACCGCAGATCTGAAAACGGAAATTTGACAATAGGGGCTACTTTTACATGAGGTCCTTATATCCTGTATCAATGTGAATAAAATAAAGCCTTGGCTTAAAGTTAGCCAATGACTAAACCCTTCTTTTTAAACAAATTATTACAATAATTCATCACAGAATACCGTAAATAAAACAGACCAGTTTGTAGGTAAAACATATTGTTAACCCTGTTGTAGGAGAAGGATTTTATAGTAACAATGTTTCAAAGCTTCGTAAAGCAAATGAAAACTTGCTTTAAGTAGCAATGTTCCTATAAAAAGCTATTAGCCCAAAAATAGCAAACAAACTCACCAGCAGGGGGCAGAAACTTTAAGCTTAAACATCCGCCTAACTCCTTCCTCTTCCGGTTACGGCGAAAGCAGGTATGGCGGCTCCTGTTTTCTTCTGCATGATTACAAATTTGTAATCGACTGTAATCCTCATCTTTAGAAGATAATTTAATCAATTTCAAGATGTCGTTTGACTCATAGTATGCTTTTACACTCAGGGAAATGAGGATTTTATAAGTTAGATGGCATTACGAAGACGTCTTTACTCATCTCTTCTGTGCCGGCATAAGGCCTCTGTGTGGGACTAAATAGAGTAACCGGGTAGTGGAGTAATAATAAAAACAACGAGTATTGGTGTCGAAAGTACCAATGTATACATAACCCGAGTTTAAAACTTGACAAGAGAGCTTAAAGCTGGTCATATAGTGAGTAATGACAACGTGAATGAACATTACGACCATTTTCTCATTCAAATAAAATTTGTCTCGCAGCTTCAACATGGTGCAACGCCTGACTTACCGCCGCAGGTTGTCCTACAACACTGCTTCTAACAAGACCAGACTGTAAGTGGAAGTTTTCTACCACGCTTGTGCACCCGCAACTTAGGAGTCCGTATAGTAATGAAGCGTCTTGTTGGTCTGTAGGTCCCGGACTCCTGGTAACCGTATTGTCTACCTGTACACCAAGAAGGTTGGCAAAGCCCCCAAGTCAGCATGTGGCATCTGCCCTGGAAGACTGCGTGGAGTAAGTACATCTGCTGAGATTCATTGTGCTTATTTATGGATAACAAATATGAAGCTGCTGGAAACGTTGATAAATGCAGAACTAAATTTACCACCCAACTTTAAAAATCAACACTAAAACTAAACTATGTCTAATTACCGCTGTTTGGGAACGGGAGCACTTCTAATTAATCTACAATGACGATGGAGAAATGGACCAAACTGAAGTCTTTCTCTTTTTTTTTTTCAATAGTGATTGGGTACATACATTAGCTCTACACTAAGCTTAATTACTCGCCTGAAGCAACTTAAAGATGTAAACATCAGATAGAGGAAAAATCTGTAACATCCAAGTGGATACCTGCAACATTCAATCAGTTCAAACTCTGCACATTTGATGATGGGAGCTTTTCCCAGCAGCGACATTCAGCAGCAGTTTTTACACAAGGATTACTAAATGTCAAAGCATCTCCAACATGATTTATTGTTTATTTGTTGTTAATCTCATCTAAACATCAACATTGGCCTTTCTCTTGTGGTTATATTGTTTAACCTGGTCGTGCATTAAGACTCTTTACTTTGGTCATCAGTACACTTAAACTTGACTACTGCACTTGATTAAGTGATTTTTAGATGCTGGATTACCGTCTTGAGCATAATGCACTCAGCATTTAGGCTGTAGTTTTTACAAATGCAAAATGTTATAAGCTGGTAGATATATTGTTTGAAAGTTCAGGGAGTGCTAGATATATATATTTTTTAAAGACTGTCTCCAGCACGTTGTCTCACTTCATCTGCTGTATTAACTCTTTACCAGAAGGACAGTTTATTTGTTAGAGCCAGTATTAACAATGAGGAACTTTATTATGATAGTAGGTAAAAATAGTTTTATTTTATTCTAATGTGGAATTGCTGGAACTCAGTATTAACCTTATGCTGGTGATTGTTTCATACATTCATGCATCAGTTTGCATGTTACAGTATAATTTGTTGACGTGTGAAAAGATACTAAAGTGATCATTGAATTTCACATGTTATTTCTTGAGGGCATAGTAGTATTATGTTGTCCTTTAAAATAATGACATTACTCAACATTGGACGTAAAACTCATAGGAAACTTTCTAAGGGTTTACTAATTATTTTAATGACCAATAACAACATAATTTGCTTCATTTGTGTTCGAAGAAGTTTCAAATTGACTCTAGTGAGAAAAAACTAGATCATCTGTCCTGTTATTACTGCACAATTGAAATCCAATATTTGTTGCATATTCTCATGCAAGCAGTATGGAAGAGCATTATGAATTTCTGTGCACACTAAGTAATATAATTTTAATTATAAGGCCACAATGTTAAATGTTGTTTTGTGAACTGCAACAGAAGTTGTCATCAGGTACAACTTCTGTATTTAAACTTGTGATGGAATTATCTCCATCTCTGGAACAGACTCAACAATGGTTCCTTTTACAACACGAACTCAAAATGTTATGTTGGTATTAGAGTTTATGTCTCTTACACATTTGTAAGTTTTTGTATTTTTCTGCATTGTGTTTTTCTACTGTTACCCTGAGAGCTAGTGCTGTTCTGTGTTGTAGGACCAAATTAAACAGAGGTTGTAGCAGGTGTATTTCAATGTTGATTTTTCCGTTCTTAACACTGAGGCTCCTTATGCTAAGACTTTTAGCGATTTGTTGTGTTTAGATTTTGAAAATAAAAATCATCCTGTTTGTTACAGATTCGCGCTGTTAGACCTCAGGTTCTGATGAGGCTTTCCAAGACCAAGAAGCACGTTAGCAGGGCCTACGGTGGATCCATGTGTGCAAAGTGTGTACGTGACAGGTAAGAGAAGCCTTTATCTTAATTTTTGGCCTTTATTTGCTGAAAATTTGGGCTAAATTCCATGTTAGACCTAATTCTATTAAAAACTGCCATGGATGTTGAAAGATTTTCAGTGCTGTTTCTCCCCTTGTTTTTTTTTTTTAAATTGCCATTTAATAAAATTAATTGTTGATGAATTGTTTTATTTAATGGGCAAATTATTTTGGTGTTGCCATTTAATAATTTATAATCCTTATTTTTGTGTTTCTAATGAGTGAGGCATTACAACTTCTCTTTTGGTGTGATTCACAGGATCAAGCGTGCTTTCTTGATTGAGGAGCAGAAGATCGTTGTCAAGGTGCTCAAGGCACAAGCACAGAGCCAGAAATCGAAATAAATTCTGTATTTGTTTTGCCACAATAAAAAAAAAAATGACAAACAAATCCGTTTGACAGTTGTGGGTTGTTCTGTCTGTTATATATCAGCTAAAACTAAGAATCCTTTGAGCAAATGGACAGCCAAAACATATCGACTGATGAAATATCCTTGCATTAAATTTCATTTCAACTTATGTGGAAAAATTTTAAAATAACCAAGTTAATTTTTTGTAAGGTTGTTCAGGCCTGCAGTCATAATCCACAATGGAAAAATTCTGGTCCATATTGATTTGCAAAGTAAAGGGTTTGAAGTGCTGAAAATATGGAAGAAATGTCTTAACATGGATAGGCTATAAGAATAACCTTCAAATACTATTTACTGTGTTACTTAAGTTGTAAACTTTGCAAACTGGCGCATATGTTGAATCCAATTGGCAATTTATATTTTTTTCCAGTAAGATGGAGGCCTCCCTTAGTTTTGCTATCTCTGTGTCGGATTGTATTACAAATATTGATCACAATTCTACTTAGTGGTTTTTAGTGTAATATATATTTCATAAAATACCAGATGCAAGTCAACAGTGCCCTCCAGTGGGCTCAATATTTCACTTGCTTCTATAAAAACGCAATTTGTTTTGATGAACAAAATATAAACAAATCTTGTGATTAATGCAAAAAGATTTTACATTAAAGCTTTGAGGTAAGTGAAAAAGCACAAAAGGTTATAAAATATTTTTACACTTAAGACCATGAACAGGAAATGATAGATATGTTCTATTTAAAAAAAAATGTTGTCTACCTTGAACATGAAACTAGAAATGGAAAGCGCAGCAATAGTACAACTGCTTGATGCAAAATATTATTGTTAAAAGTAATTCAGATTAGCAAAGTGCTGTAGAGAAGGGCTTCTATAAAACATGCGCTTGCATGTCTTTATGCAAGATGAGTTGTACGGAGTTTAACCACTTGTTTTAGGAGCGCGATATCTGTTTGGATAACTAAAGAATACATTTAGCTATAATTAAAAAATCTCGTAATTACATTTTTAGGAGTTTTCAAGCCCTGCTGTGTTCTGACACTGCGATTCTCTTCAGGCCTGAATTGAGTGGTAATGAACTGCTGAACCGTTTTTATATGGGAAGAATCCAAATGTGACTGAAACGTTTGGATTCTTCCCATATTCCAGCACATTGTTTGAAACAGACAACCAGCTATTAGAAATGCTACATAAAAAAATGACAATGTAAAAAAAAAAAAAAAAAATCAGTCAATAGAAAAATTAACTGCAATTATTTGTATTTTTGTACAATATTTTAAGATGTAAAAATAGTCTGTTTTCAACAAGGTATAATTATTGAAAGACACTTTTATCATATCACAGAAATAAGAACACAATAGCAAACAAAAACTATGAGAAACACATTGTAAATCTCGCAGAAGTAAGAACCGATGGACATTTCTTAATGTTTCTTTAAGTGACGTAGAATATTATAATATTCTATTAAATACTCAACGTTTTTCTTTTCTATTTTCAATTCTGAAAAAGCGATTTCTATTACTGAAGACACAAACGAAAGAAAATGAAGCACATGTACTTCCGGGACACGTCAACCAAGTCAGTGCGCAGACGTAGCCGAGCTGAAAGGAGCGCTGCTGGAGAGAAGGAAGCTACTTTTTTTTTTTGTTCCATCATGGAGACTTTATACAGTTTTCCGTTTGCTGTGCTCGAATGTCCGAATATAAAACTGAAGAAACCGTCATGGCTGCACATGCCGTCAGCTATGACAGTGTATGCGGTCGTCATTATGTCCTACTTTCTCATCACAGGAGGTAACTACAGCTAGCAACAAGCTAAGAGACGGCTAGCCTTGTCTTCATTAACGCAGTATATCAAAGCAGTTTTAATTCTCAGAGTTTTATTTGCAATAAGATGTGCTTTTGTTGTATTTGTAGTCGCTAAAGCAGATTAACCTTCCAGCTAAACCACTAAGTGCCTTTTTGTTATTTTTTTTTTGTGCGAAAAACAAGCTAGCTTTTACATTTTATTTATACTGACCAATAGAACATACCATAAAAACGGAAGTTAAATTTATATGTGAAAGCCTCAGACTTATTACAAGCTCTCATTTCGATAAACATTGATGTTTAACCCTCAGGAATTCAGTCTGTAATAAAAATTGAATCAGAAGATATGGCAAACAAAAGAAGAGTTTCACAACATGCTGAAAAGCTTTAATATGTATTGGACAACATGCACTTGGTTTGGGCTCCTTTATCATTAATTAGTGCATGGAGGTGATCATCCTGGGATACCTGGGACTGGTTAAGGAAGCTGGTATTGCTTCAGGAGCCGCCCATGTCCTGGAGAGGTCTGAATGCTGCGTGTTTGAGTGCAGCAAATATCTTTAGCAGTGAACTTTGACAGTCTGCTTAATGGTTAATCAGCAGTCTTCTCCATGAGTTTATTAGTTCTAGGTGTTATTCAAACACTGTTACATACTAATTATGCATGCGTTTTGTTTGTAAGTGTGCTTTTCTTTCATCTGTGTCCATTTGTCCAACCTACAGGTATTATCTATGACGTTATTGTAGAACCTCCAAGTGTGGGTTCAATGACGGATGAGCATGGACACCAGCGACCAGTTGCCTTTCTGGCATACAGGTGTTACTAATTTTCAGTACTTAAACACGTAGAAAAAAATGTTACATATTCTCACAGCTTATTTTGACTCCTTGCTTTTCCAGAGTTAATGGGCAGTACATTATGGAAGGACTGGCCTCCAGTTTCCTCTTCACCATGGGAGGCCTGGGCTTTATAATCCTGGACCGCTCCAATGCTCCAAACATTCCCAAACTGAATCGCTTCCTGCTGCTTTTCATCGGCTTTGTCAGTGTCCTCCTCAGCTTCTTCATGGCCAGAGTTTTCATGCGCATGAAGCTGCCGTAAGTTGAAGCTCAATGTTTGATTTGATTGTAAATTACCGTTGGCATTATAGTTTCTTTTCTTCAATCAAAAGCATTTAAAAATCTGTGTTGCATCTGTGTTATCTTTTCAGAGGATACCTCATGGGCTAAGAACATGGACAACAGAAATTTACCAAACAGAGTCATAGAATCAGTTATAAATAAAGGTGACACTTATCCAAATCTTAACCCATCAAGACTGAAAGCACCAACTTTGCTCAAGAAATGCAACCAGGCCAACACCCTCACCAAAACAAAACTTTTAAAAATAGAGCCCCTAGCAGACCTCTTTATTAGGCTTCATGTAAATGTTACTGCCTATTCACATTTGTTTAAGAAAAACTGTGTAAAGGAAACTGTCTATGAGATGCAGCCACCAATTTCAATACAGAATGAGAACTGTGTTATTTTGTTGAGTGTCTGAAAGTGTTTGCCAGTTTTTGTATTAAAATCATTGAACAAGACCATGAAATTGAAAGTTTCTGTTTTTGTATATGGTTAAATCTTCATTTACTCAAATCGTCACACTTGTTTATATTTTTATGACTGACCTTGCGGTCATAAATGTCCAACCCTCCAATATTTAAGTTATTTTTTATAGAGCCTAGTAAACAGCCCAGTTTTTATCAGAAACTAATTTTGTGATGTTACAGATTCGCCTGCCTTTGTAGCAAGAGATGGAATTATGACGGCTGTTATAATTCCAGAAAAAATGTTTTAATCTTTAATAAGATGTGTCTAAATCTAAGAGAAGATAAGTAACAGGATTATTTCCATATGGGTCATTAACCTGTCATTACATTAAACTCAAAACTAGTGTATTAAAGGAAATACAGTTCATCACTGCAATTATGGACTGAAAATGTTGAAATGCATCTTTTGAGTAACCTTTTTCAATTTACATCCAAGTGTACTGTCACATTTCCTCCACAAGGTGGGGATGGTGTTCAGTTGACTTTAGTTTTCACTGTGAAAGGCCAGTTTCGTTGGCTACTGCTGGAGATGTCCTCTGGCAACTTTAACATCAGGCCTAGTGTAACAAGTTTTTGAATAAATTTATGTCTCCAAAGCAGTTATGGCTTCAAACAAAAATGTAGGATTTTTTTGTGACCCTTGTGTAAAAACATGACATAAAAAGGCATCCGCCTTTAATAACTACTTCTGAGTTAGCAGGTTTATTTTTCTTTGTGGTAGGAAAGTAAACATTGGATTTACAGCTTCCAAAGCTGTAATGTCTGCCATGAAAGTAACACTATCTATCAGTAGATATTTCACTTGTAATTCCTCTCTATGTTTATTTTTCCCTTTAATGGCACAATCAATCATCTGGAAACAATCTGAATCTCTCGTTTCAAAACTTTTGTGTAATGTTTTGGGAGGTACTTTTCCTTGGCAGTGATTTACAATTTATTAACTTGTGTCAGCTAATTCAGACTTCCATATTTTACACCCTAGAGTGTGTATCATCGATTATTGACATATAGGGAAATATTTTGATTAAACCTATTAATGTCAATCTCATCTGACTATAGATTTCCAGAATTCTTTATGTTTTTTTTTCGTGTACTTTGGCAAAGTCAAAGGAGGGGTCAGTTGGACTTTAACAACCAGGAAAAATGTACATATTTATCAGAAAAGTATTTGGCACACCGTTTTCTACAGTAAATATATTTCCAACAGGGCTGTTGGAAATTTACATTAGATAAAGCACACAACCCATCTAATCCATGCATGGAGAAATTAAGTCTGTAAAATATGTGTAATAAAATAGAATGATAACTTACGGCAATAAGTGTTCAAACAAAAAGTAAAGAAAAGATCTAAAATTCATCAGTTCTTAAAAACCAATCCTGTTTCCTGTCACATAACATGAGCTAATTTAGTACTAATCGATGGACTGTAAAAAGGATTTCTATTACCAAAAGAAGCATGATGGATAAAAGCAAAGTGCTGTCTCAGAATCTTTACAAGCTTACTGTAAAGCATTTGACTAAACTCCAAACTTTCCATTGATCACCATTACTGCCGTAATCTGGATGTTGAAATACACATAAGCACAAAAAAGCAAGTCAGGAGAAACATTGGAAGGTGGAAGCATCGTGGTGTAGAATAGAAATTCTTTTATTCTCCCATAATGGGGAAATTCCAGAATCCGCCTCAATAGCAGCAAAGCAGTGAAGTTTATAAAGTTTAACAAATGTTGGGAGAAAGGATCTACTGTAATGCTCCTTTGTGCACTTAGGATGTAGCAGGAGTTTTAAGAATTTGTGTAGAACTGTGCCAGTTTCTCCATATTGGAGGTGTTTAAAGGTATATTCATAAAGAGGAGTGACATGTTTTGTTGCCAACCTTAAAAAACCTTTAAACAGTATTAAAGTCCTTTTTGTCATTGCCAAAAAGGACTTTTATACTTTATTCCCCTGTGCCATTCCACTTTCATTTATTAACTTTTTTGTTTTATGTTTTATGTGTTCATATGTGTGGATATTGTGGGTCTGGAGTCAAATTTGCGTCAACAGGTCCATTTGAAACATGTTTTGTGAAAGCACACAACACTTGTTTTCACCACTGAACGTGTCAAATCTCAGGTGATGTGCTCTCCTCTCTGATTCCAGAGCTACACTTTAGATGTAGCTCCCTAACTTCTAATTTGTTGAGTGTAAATTACAAACAGTTGGATTCTATTGACTAATTTGGTTAGACCCAAAGGCATGTGGTTGGAGTAAGTTGTATTTATTGGGACAAGAGTAAAGGGGCTGAATATGCACACATTTCCGATTTCCATTTGCAAAAAAAGTGATATCTGTGTCACATCCAAGTAACACGCTTGGAGCTGAATTCTCACTGTGGAACATGGAAACATTGGTAAATAATTGAAGATTTGTCAAACAGTGTCCCTGTTTGGTGGAGACTCAAGACCACAAAGATACAGAGCTGGTAAGAAAACAAAACACTAGGTTTAAAAATTTTCTTTTTTAATTCAAATGTCAAATTAAATACTATTTTATATGAAGGAATATAGCTGTGTTCGCTAGTTCATACAAATATTTCATATGTTCTTAAAGAGGAATGAGGTGTTTTGTTGCCAATGTACCAGACAGTATTTCCACACACACACATATGATTTATAGGATTAGACATTTAAAACATTAGATGACATGATAGTTTTGCAATAAACTGAAAGTCTTCTTTCTAAGATAGTCTGATTCGAACACCTGAGAAGGTGTTGGCACTTCATTTGTGTAAAAATAATCTTGAGGCATTTTTCTCCAATTCCTATAAATGCTTTTAGTCATTTTTATGTTTTCATCCGTTTCCTTTGGTTGGTTTGTTCTTGGACTCGTTCATTGCTGTGATTTAACCCACCGTGCCCGTTTTCATCTGTTGACAGCTTGTGAAGAAGCACAAATCAAAGTAATTAAAGCCCGACTCATCGGATAAAAAACTTGGCAGAGTTGGTAGGACTTCACACAGCTTACCTTTCTCCTCTTTTCATTTTCTGTATTTGCTGAATTGTTTGCCTTCAAGCCTAATGCCTCCTCCAGCTCTGGAATGAAGGAAGTAGCAACATAATACCTCTGAACACATTCACAGAACATCTGCAGCCAGTAAACAAATACCTTTAAGAATGGGGTCGATCTTCTCCACCACCATGTCAGCGTCCTCCGTGGTGAAGCACAGTGGGGGCTTGAATTTCAGCACATTACGATGAGGTCCATCAGCGCTTAAAAGGACGTGCTGCTCCTTTAATCTGGAAATATTCAGTAATTAGCTCTCTGTGGTTATTTACACAGGCATACAGTATTTGATGGTATTACATCTTTAGTGTAATCAACTGCTTAGTTTTCTTCCTGGTTCAGCTGTCACAGAACAAAAATATGCTCCACATCTTACTGAGCACTGCTGCTCAACTTGCTCAAAGAAGGGCCCAGTACTTGCTTAAAATTGCTTACAATTTTAAGCAAGAGAAAAGTAAAGAAGACCCAGACTGGTGTTGAAGCTAAAGGACAACCATCTACCACTCTTCTATAGGTAATGCCATTTTAAAATGACTGTTGCTAAGCATGTGAGTTAAGAAGGTTCTGCCTTAGTTAATTCTCATATGTCAGCTGGTTATGTTTGTGTTTTTCAATAAAGACAGCTATGGCTACAATCCAGTACTTGCCATCATTAGTGTGTGAATGTACATGTGACTGATTTTATGTAAAGCGTCTTTGAGTGTATGTACGATAAAAAATTACATACTGTGCAGTAGGCCTCTCCAAATTGTCCCCAGGTGTGAGTGTGTGTGTGCATGGTTGTTTGTCCTGTTTGTCTCTGTGTTGCCCTGCGACAGACTGGTGACTGTCCAGGGTGTACCCCGCCTCTCACCAGGAACATGGCTGGAGATGGGAACCAGCAACCCTCCCGACCCCACTAAGGGACAAGGGTGTAATGAAAATGGATGGATGGATGGATACTGTGCAGTAAGCATTTGGAATAATCACTATTGTTTTATTTCGTCACTGGAATTAGCACCAATTAATCTTCCCCCAAAAATCTGTGAAACATCATTGGCTGCCAGCTTTATGCTGTGATCAATAGTGTTTTTATAGTTGTTAGTTGTGGCATTTTTGGCTTTAACAATCTGAACATTCAGCTTATCTGCCTTAAAGACAAAGTTAACTGGTAGCAATCAACAACTTCTGTCTATCCTGTTTTATCTGTTAAGTACTTACCTTCTAATTCTCCTCACTTTCTGCAAATGAAATGTTGACACTTTTCATGTAGACTTTTGTCATATGTCTGTTTTTGACCTCAGAAAAACAAGACTGAAACCTTAAGTCTTACTTATAAATGACCTCCTGGGCTTCAGCTATAGCTGGAGTGAGCTTCACTCTGTCCTTCACCAGCTCCACCCCAACAAACAGGCCACGCCCCCTGCAGAGAGCGACGCCTTCGTTTAGCCTGAAGCCATTGCTGAAAATTATATTTTTACATGCATTCTTGTATGATGTCTTACACACTATTAAAAATATAAAGTAATTGAGAACATGTTTGATTTTCTACCTAATTGTAATAAATCCACTTTCCTTTGGTGCCTCTGATGTCTAATGAAGAAAAGTGGTACAAAGTTTGAACAATCTTAGTTAATTTGCAAAAATGTAAAAATATATATTTAAAAGTTGTTATAAAGAACTGGAATTCCCCAGTTCCCTTAATTCTATTTCAAGAAGACAGAGAATTTGCATGATATATTTTCTTGTGAAGCCACTGATTATTTAGCGTTTTGGAGTCGGGCTTTGCCTCACCTAATGTCTCCAATCAGTGGATGCTTCTCCTTTTGTTTTTCCAGCACATTAGTGAGGTACTGGCCAACACGCAGTGCGTTTCCCTGCAGATCCTCTTTCTGAATCACATCCAGGACGGCCAGACCAATAGCGCAAGACACGGGGTTACCGCCAAACTAAAAGTATTAATACATACTAATAAAAATAATAGGTTTTACATAGTCTTTTAAGTATTTCCAATGAGTGTTTTGCAACATAATTTTATGCTGTAAAACAGAGCCAAAAAATCTAATATCAGGTACTTGAGTTGCTTTAATTTTCCATTTATTCTTAAAATAAGCTCTTACTGTATTGAAGTACTCCATTCCAGATGACAGAAAGGCCTCGGCCACTTCCCTGGTTGTGACCACACATGACATGGGGTGGCCGTTGCCAATAGGCTTCCCCATTGTGACAATATCAGGCACAAAGTCGTCTCCCTGAAGCTGGAAGGCCCAGAACTGAGAGCCAACTCTGCCAAAACCCACCTGAACCTCATCCGCGATAAAAACACCTCCTGCTTTGCGGACATGCCTGTATAGGAGAAAAGTTTATTCAGACTTAGTCGTACATTCAGCAAATTAGGGCAGACTTGATATCAAAAGCGGTCAGTGACACTATAGCTATCAGTGTAAACACAAACACTGATGCTGGATACATACTCAGCCACTTGCTGGAAGTAACCCACTGGGGGGATGACCTGCCCGCCACAACTCTGCAGCGATTCGGCAATAAAAGCAGCAATCTGCCCAAGAGAAAAACATATCGGCTCCACATATCTGCAGCCAGGCTGATAAGCAGCAAATAGAACGGTTCCTGTCGTCTTTGACCTGTACGCCTCCCTCTATCAAGTCTGCTGACTTGGTTTTCACTTGACTGGTCTAAATAAGATTGTGGCTGTTGTGTAATGTTGGGACAGGCTTCACTGTTACTGTAAGTCATCAGATCTAATGTTAGCAAAGCTTTCATGCTGTTTCATCAAAAAAAAAATAAATAAATAAAATGCCAGCTGGCATTTAATTAAATCAGAGGAAAACAAAGAAAGCATCAACATTTCTTGTGTAGCAAAATATTAGTCCAGAGTCAAACAAACCAAAAGATATTGGTCATTTTGTGCAAGGAAATAATTGACTTCAAACACTATAAAATATATTATGCACTCTATTAGTCTAAGCATACACAAACATTGGACATGAACTATACCTTATGTCCTTTTTTATGGACTTTCTCTATTATGTCTTTGACTTCATCTGCATACGCTGTAGCTGCATCAGGATGGTCTGCACGGTATTTGCCTCTGTACACATCTGGGCTTGGAGCCTGTGTGGAAATTGGCATGGAGAGTACAATATATAGAACACTTACTTTTGTTTTGTGTGTTAATCTGCAAACTAACACATTTATTTATATTTTATTACTTGTTGTGGAAATACATATATGCTGCTGGTGGCAAGATGGGCTGGTGGCACTTACTGAGCAGCAGCCTCGCTTCTGTCTGGGAGTGTGTACCGAATTTAAATTGTATTTTTGTTACAGAATGCTACATCACTGTTTCATTTTGAGGTTTAGAAGCTGTGAAAAACCCACAGCACCTAACATTGGTAAGGTGCTGTAATTTAGTTAAAAGCATCCAAAGTCCAACTTTGGATACTTGTTCTCAAAAATCTGGAGAACAAGCTGTCAAACTTGGAAAATAGAATTTATTCAGTCATATTTTTACCTGTATTGTTTCAAAAAAAAATTCTTTATTTATCCCAAAAGAAAATTAAACGTTCTCGTAATCCATATCATAAGTATAACCCAGACACCCAAAACCAGAGAGAATAAATTGTCCAAAAGAGCAATACTTCAACCAAATAAGTGTTATGAAACCAAATTTAGAAAAAGAGCTTATTTTTCTAATTTAGTTTAGGGTAAAAAGAGTTTTGGATGCATTTTTTAATCTTCTCTGTCTTTTTCTTTCTTATCTCCACTCACCCGTATGCTGAAAACTCAGCAGCCTGTCAAAACGCAGCAGAGCAGAGCAAAGCTATGGGGTTTTAATAGCGTGCAGGCAGGCAAAAGGTGAGAGCAAGGCCCCACTCACCACGTGGACGAACTGACTCTGCTCAGCATCTGACAGCTGATGGAACTTATAAGGACTAATGTCGATGAGTGATGACACATGGCCGTGGTAAGCACTGCAGACAGAGTAAACACAATCCAGCGGATCACTTAGAGCTCTTGTGTCACACTTTATTGCTATGAATCAAAGGTAAGGAGACGTGGCTGCTTTGTCACAACACACATCATGACTGAGATATAGTGGCTCTTACTTTTCCAGTGTTATGATATCTTTGTTCCCTGTGTATTGCCATGCAAGTCGGAGGGCCAGATCGTTGGCTTCAGAGCTGATGGGGCAAAGGGTTACATTAAGTTACTCAGTCACCACAAAACACACAGGTGAAGCCTCATGGACGTCATTCGCAGTGTGTTATTTCATCTCCCAATGCAAGGGCAGCTGAGGAGAACGCCCATTCGTTCATTCTGACTGAATAAATGCAAAAATAAATAAATAAATGTAAATGCACTCTTAGGACCTGAAAAGGGATTTTAAATTATTCATACTTACAAAACTCCAGATTAAAATTGCAGGTTATCTACCTCTATTAGTACATTTATAATACTGTACAAAACTGTTTGTTCCACTTAAAATTTAGATTTTGTCAAATTATAACCAATTTATTTTACTGAGGTTTTTTGTGATATACAGTGGAAGAAAAGTCATGCACTCTTTTCACACTTTATTTTACAAGTAAAGGTGTGAAATGTGTAGCATGGACTTGTTTTGCAATTGCAAACCTCCTAAGACAATACCGTCCACCTAAACTGACAAAGAGAGCAAAAGTACCCAAAAGGTTCCTGAAAGTTAGGAGGAGCTGCAGAGATCCACAGCTCAGGTGGGAGAATCTTCCAACCGGACAACTAAGAAAGCAAGACGTTCTGTTTGCAATCTTCACACAGCAAACAGGTGAAAGATTATGCTCTGATCAGTTGAGGCCAACATTTTAACTTTTTGACTGGCATGCCAATCACTTTGTGTGGCGGAAAACTATTCTCAGAAACACATCTCCACGTTGAAACACATCACACCTTTCAGAGTTCGCTTTGTTGAGCACTGCTCTTCCACTTCATATTTTATGCTCCATCAGACAGAATCTTAATAAAAGCTGTGAAGATAGATTAGATGGATAGATATAAACTTTATTAATCCGTTTGGGATTTTCTCTCAGAGAAATAGCAATTGTAATTTGTGGGTGCAGCATGAAAAAATGAGGGGATTTTTCTTAAGTTTTTTGGTAGATAAATACTTTTGCATCTACTACCAGCTATTAGAACAAAGTCTGTCAGCTCACACTACAAGCTCAGTTTTTTTGCCTCTAAAGACCTCTAGGTCTTTTATGTCAAGTTTATAACTTAACATTGCTGATATGTCTTCAGTGTAGTTTTGAGGGTTTATGGATCATTATCAAAAACATAATTACCTCCATCTAGATAATTCAGACAGCTAATGCTGCAGTACTGTAGAAAAGTGGTGTAAATAAGTAATCATGGTGACCTGGATCAGTTTGATAAATCAGACCTTTAGGAAGCGACTAATGCTGAGTGTGCATCTTATCCTTGCTTTGTTCACGTCTGCAATATAGTCAAAACAAGAGACCTTTGCACCATAAAATGTTTATTAACTAAAGGTTTTCAAATGTATGTAACTTATACTAAGAGTAGAGAATGCAATTTTTTATACATAAGTATAATACAAAAGTTTTCATAACTTTAAGTGAGGGTTTCTTGAACCTTCTGTATCACGCACACAGCCAAGAGAAAAAACAGGTCTGACTGTTGGTAACGCCTTTTCAAAGTCTTTGTTTCAGGTGTGGAAAATATGTGTGGATATATTTTACCCTGAGTTGACAAAGTAGCACACAGACAGCTTGTCTGGCAGGGTTGCTTGCAGCCTCTGGGCATACAGTACCAGGTTGTCATGCAAGAACCGGGTGTTGGTGTTAAGTAATCCCATCTGCTCAGCTCCTGCCTTCACCACGTCGGGGTGACAATGGCCCACTGGAGAAAAACAGGAGGTCTAAATCACACTTAGATAGACAATCATAAAAATTAAGCCAGATAATTGTGGGAAAAAAAGAACAGAATTGTATTACATATTGTAGTAATTTCCTGTAGTGGTACAATTGCCTAGAGATCATTTCAGAATCTCAAGAACTAGACTTTTTTTTTTTTTTTACTTTTAAATATGTGTTTTATATTTTTATGCTTACCGTGAGCCACATTGTTGATGCAGTCTAAGTAGCGCTGTCCTTTTTCATCATACATATACTGACCTTTGGCTTTTACAATCTTGATGGGGTCATGGCTGAAGAAGATCTTACAAGATGGTCTGCAGAGGAACAATCAATTCTTGCATAAATACAGGTGAATCCCCTCTGATTCACCTGTATCTGTTTATCTATTTTCATTTAACATAAAACATATGCTATCAAAAAGGTAACCACACTGTAGTAATGCCCTACACAAATTAAGTTTAAAAGCAAATAACTTTAGAATGGTTGTATTAATTCTTGGCATATATAATAATGATAATAAAGTGATAGAAAACATTTTCTTTTCTTTAATGCTCTACATAATCAGACTGTCGTTTCTGTATGTTCTCTAACATCTGCAGTCGTATGAGAATAATATGCCTTACCCAATGTGCTTCTTTCTCAAGTCTATCGTCTTCTTTTTCTCCAGACCGTCAAGCGACATCTTTATGTTATGAAACAGAAAACTGGCCGAGCACCATCTGTTCCAGCCAACATAAACCTGTCAGGAGTTCTTAACGGGCGCGCGCACGGGAAGGGCTCGAGAACCGCTGCTCGCGCTGCTATCAAAGTCTGACAAAAGTATGGAAAGCCAGAGAGGCCACGTAGACAAAAATAGAAGGAAAATTAAAAAGAATTAAAAAAAATTGGGAAAATAAATTACCTCTTCACATTTATTTACAAATAGCGTACAATCTATTTCTTTAGTGATATGTAGTGAATGCCTAGTTATGGGTCAGTGTTCTTTTACTAACCTATCCACAGATTAGAATAGAACATGACTTCAAATTATTCAGGAAAAAATGGCATATTCTGTTGTAAAGCATATCTGGATTATTAAAAAGAAAACGCAGCTTTGGAAACTTAAATGTCTTGGTGTATGGAGAACCATTTCAGCCAAAGTAAAATAAATAAATATATAGTGAAAATAAATAAATAAATACATGAGAAAATAAATAAATGATTTCGGTAAAATAAATAAATAAATGAGTAATTGGCACCTTTATTCCCTTTTAGTTTTATTTATTTATACATTTATTTATTCACAGATTTATTTCTGCCTGGCCTTTTCTCATTTCCATGTTTTCCTGTTTCATTTATCCTTTTTCATTTTTCCATTTTCATTTTTCCGTTTCCATTTTCATTTATCTGTTTTTCATTTTCCCATTTTCACTCATCCCTTTTTCATTTATCCTTTTTTATTTTATCTACTTTCCATTTACCTCTTTTTCATTTATGAATGTATCCCTTTTTCATTAATCAATTTGTTTTTCCATTTTCATTCATTCTTTTTCAATTTTCCTTTTTTCTTTTGTCAGTTTTTCCCCAAAACTGGGAGAAAAGGAAAATAAATAAATGCTAATAAGGAGGGGCAGCGTCGTCAGGCTACAACTTCTCCAATTGGTTGGTTAGCTTCACACCGTACTTTGCTTCAAGAAAAATGGCGACCTACCACCGGTTTATCAGTGAGCTGAAGCTAAGCAGCTTCATTAGAAAACAGTGTCAAGTCTCATGACTTTATTTTTCGTGTGGCCGCTCAGACAGAACGTGTTTCAGTTGGCGGCTCTCATGGACTCAGTTTGGACGAAGCGACCGCTGAACTATAAGGTGCAGACTTTTCTGTACATCGTAAGGGAACTGCAATATCCAGAGGCAGCTCCATGGAGCATCGAAGAATGAGTTGTTTTTGTTGAGCTGAGAGAATGAGAGTGACAAGCTTTGGAGATCTGCATCGGAGGCCATCTTTCAGACATCCACCGCTGCTGTCCGTCCAGGAGTCCTCCAGCTGCCCAGACGTTGCACGGTAAGCTAACGCTGATGTTTGTTTTCCAACTACAGTCATATTTAATCAGTAGGGGAGCTCAATTACGATCGCGGAAGGTTTTGAGTTGATTTCGGCAGTAGGTGACAAACTGAACGCTGAGACCAGCACGTCCTCTGATCACCAAGATCCAACACACTTTATTAAGGAAAAAAAAAATCAACAAAACGTGTTCAAAGTAATGACCCAACAAAGTTAATAATCTCAGTAATTATTGTTTCAACTAGGTCTTGTGCCATTCTGTGCATTTCGGTTCCATTACCAAAATAAAAGAGGGACTCAAAGACCGACTGACGACCAGAGCAGGAGTTTAAATTAACTAATCAACCACCGCTGTGTTCAGGGGAGGCTTGTTAACAACCGCGAAATAAATAACAAGTCTGACAACCTGATATCGTAACGGACTGAATGTTGTGTTTTTGACGTAATCTCTGCTGGGCTTGCGGGGCGCTGTTGTCGTTTAAGCAACAACAGTTTAAACGACAAAGAGACGGAGAGTAAAAAGGTGGGAGTGGTTTTGAGTTGATCACCTGCTCAGGCTGTTTTACCTTTGCTGTGTCGCATCACAGCCGCTGTCGTTTCTGAACGTTCAATAAACGACAAACTTGGACTAATTACCTGTTCGAGTATAAGTAATTAACAGCGAACATCGAATAGGACAAATATATTTCACTAAGTAACAAACAAATGGCTTCAACCGCGATAATTATGTGAAATTAAATTGTCTAATATATATATTTTAAAAAGTTTGGTGCTCTCTGGCATCTTGCTTTGAGTCTGAGAGGTTTTTTTCTCTACTCGAACATGCTATTTATTTAGTGGATGAAACTCTCTCCAAAATGATAACTTTTATAGCTCCACCGTTGAAAATAAGGAGCTAACGTCCACAAATGACATTGAAGTAAATTCTAGTCCAACATCTGGTTTGAGGTGATTCCTCTGGATCCTGTTGGAGGAAAAATATCCCAACTTCACAAGATGTGGCTTTAACCTAGCAGAGCTCTGTGGCTCCTCCTATCAGTCTGAAGTTTCTCATATTGAGGTCATCAAACCAAAGTTCAGATCTGCCATAACTGACTGACACCTTCTGGCCTCCGGTTTGCAACCAGCTTCTGCCTGAGGAACCAGTAACCTCCTCCCAGTGTCAGAATCTCATTGAGGAAGAAACTGCATTATTACCTTAATATGTCTGCTATAACTTTTGGATATTTCCATATAAAATAAGTCAATAGAGTTTAATTTATAATTTTTATGTCTTCGTGTCATCAGGTAGATCTCAGCCGGCTGGTGAGAGGAAAAAGTAGATCTTGGTCTCAAGAAGTTTGGGCTCCTGAATGTTAATGAAAAGTTAATATATTTCAGTAACTCAGCTCTCAGATAAACCCTTTATAGAGTAATTATTACACAGACCATTCAAAGCTTTTTTTTAAGTTAATGATGGTTTCTTAGTTAATGAAAACATGGCATTGAGGATTAGAATATTACATCAGCAGTGAAAACTATGTTTATGACCTGCTTAAATGTTATTTTCAAAAAGTACTTTTAATCTAATAAGCCTCTTTGGAACTCATTCTAATTTATTAAATATTACTACAATGAAACCTTTGTTGTTGTTGTTTTTCAAAAGTACAGCTTGTTGGTGCCGTAGATTAATTAATGTTTCTATCATGTATGTTTTCAGATGTTAAGCTGTCACAGCAGACTGTCTTGCAGGCCTCTGGTCTCAGTGTCTTCCTTCAGACTCCCAGTGGGCTCAAAACTTCAGGATGACCAGAGACCCTCACCTTTCTGGAACAGGAACACCCGGCCAAATGCACTGGTGACACATTCATTTAACAAAATCTAGCTGTTCTTATAGCATTGTTATGCAAGTACGAAAAGAATACATGAAAAAAGGATAAATGGAAAAGGGATAAATTGATTAATGAAAAGTGTAAAATTGATAAATGAAAAAGATCAATTAAAAAAGGGATAAATGAAAAACAGATAAGTGAAAATTGGAAAATGAAAAACAGATAAATGAAAATAAAAAATTGGAAATGGATAAATGAAAATGGAAAAGGGTAAATGAAAAAGGAAAATATGGAGATGAAAAAAGGCCAAGTAGAAATAAACCTGTGAATAAATAAATGTATAAATGGGAATAAAGGTGCCAATTACTCAATTATTTATTTTACCCATTCATTTATTTTTGTACTCATTTACTTATTTTCCCTATATACTTATTTATTTAATTTTGGCTAAAATGGCTCTCCATAGACACATGCCTCAGTGGCTCAGCGCAGTTATCCTTCTCGCCTATCCATCCAGCTACTGTTGAATAAAGACCAGTACTGCCAAAACATTTTTACAAATAACTCTCCAACTATATGTGAACAGTTATGTTTTTATTAAATAATTGTAAGAATTTAGACATAAAGAGGTAAACTCAAACTAAAACTGGAAATAAAGGCAAACATTCTTTTTGGAATACTTAAAAGACGGTTTATTTTCCTCCAACAGCAAAGTCATATGAAATATCAGCTTGAAATACAGAACGTGAGATCAAGAAATGTAGATAAAGTTGGTATTGCATCAATAAAAGAAAGGCTGAAAGAAAAACATACCATAAAAAACAGGTCCAATAACTCAAATTTTTTGTTTTGTCTATCTTGAACCAGAATTAAGATACATAAGTTTTCTCTTTCCATTTGGCTTAAGAATTTTTGTTAATCCAAGAACATTTCTGTGCTTAAACATTAATGCAGCAGCAACAACATTGTGGATGCAACTTTGTCTTGTATCTGCTATTTCACTTGGAAAGTTTGGCTCAGTGGAAAATAATGTTTGCACTTCACTGCGTCCTCTATGGAAGCCCTGAAAGATTGCTCTCCAAGTCTAACCAGTTTTTTTTTTCTCAACATACCAAAGACATATTGGCAGACATAAAATATTTTAACTATTTTAGTTCATCTTTTAGTTTCTCTTAAAAGCCACATGCAAACAGATTTAAGGAATATCAAATGTCATCACTTCTGATTTTCTTATTGTGTTTAAAACTTTATAAATTATTTATTTTTATTTTGTTTTAGAAAAGAAAAATAAGTCTTTTCAGTGAATGTGGGATTTTATTCACATCAACTTTTCTGCATGTTATAATTCTTTTTGCCACAAGAGGCGCTGTAGTGTGAATGACAACCATCCAACTGAAAGTTTTCCTCCACAACCAACATAAATTAAATTTAGCAAAGTCCAAATGTGGTAAATATACCCAACATCACTTATTTATCTTTTTGACTGTTTCTAGGGGCCAAACTAAGAAAAGACATTTTGGAAAACTTAGAAAATAAATCTGCTCCAAACTAGAAAAAGAAAATAAGAAAGTTTTTTGATAATAAACAAACAAAAATAAAGTATGAAAAGGACACATTTTTGATCAGTTCACGCGCCGTTCAGAGTTAGAAACACTGTTCTAACCTTTAGTATAGTGCTTCTCCAACACTGGCAATCAAGGTACACTGTCCTGCATGTTTCAGACGTTTCCCTGCTTTGACACACTTGATTTCAAATTGTCTATTATATTTATTAAAGCAAAGAAATATCTAAAACATGCAGACACATTAATGCCTCATAGGAACCTTAAGCATGAGGCTTTTGTGCAGCACAGCATTACAGATTCGAAGCATCCTACTAGTACCAATTGTAAAGCTGAGTAGGAAGTCAATAGTTAATATATTTTGGCACTTATGTCGAGCTTAGTAAACTAAATGTGAAACTTTAACACCAAACTCAAACAAACAATGTTTAATAAAATAAAAAAAAAATAGCTGCACATTCTAAAGTTACAGCACCTTATGAGAACAAAGGCTGTAATAAAGGCTGGTAATCAAAACAAACAAACAAAAAAAAAAGATAACCAAAACAAACTATTAAATATTGACACAAATATTGATTGAAAAAAGAGATTGAAACAAAAATCCTGTAAATTAAGATTTAATTAAAAGTCTGTGTTTACATATTCCTCCATGTGTCCAGGTAGTGGTATACAGGGTCGCACGGCTGAACAAATGAAGCTAAAGAAAACCACTGTAGTGTGATAGTTAAGCAGCATTTGATGCTACACGCATGAACCAGAGTATAAATTGCACTTTATATCAAATGAGCACATCTCAACAGTACATTAATATTCCACTATACATATATATCAAACTACATTCAATGTAAAGAGACAAAGAGAGAAAAAAAGAAAAAAATAAGTGTGAGACAAGGCCGTCATGAATTTATAATTGGTGTCGTCATAGTTGACACACAAAGTTAGACAAAGCAAATGTACTCGTGTGATGTAAGGCCTATAAATTGAAGTAAATGCACATTAAGTACACATTACAATTACATGCAAATGCCCTCTCAATTTCTACCAAATTTACATTTGCAGATTTGTTTTATGATGCCTCATTATGAGCTTAAAGTTCCGTCATATCAACACAAAAACTGGCATCAGAAACTAAAAAGGAATGCTGCTCTGAACCCAACAAAATGCCTTCATTTACAAAAAGAAAACTGTAGAAAAATAAATAATGCACCACTTAGAATACTGAAACAAATACACAAATAAATGTTAAAAAACCCTCCTATTTTAGACAAACAAACCCCCAACAGCTGTAAAGAAATCTGTTTTTTTTTTTTTTTTAGCTGTAGCTGCTGGTATGATTAAAAATAACTGGTTTGTACAGATGTGCATCCACTCTTTATCATGATGAGATGAACAGTTAAACAGAAACATCCCCACAGATAGACCTGCTTTTACCACATCTGCTCCTACAGTAAATGATTAAGATCTGACAGTACAGTGCCTTGCAAATGTTTATACACCTCTGGAACTCTTTCACACCTTGTCATGTTACAATTACAAACTTCAATATTTTTGGAATTAAACATATTTTGTGATAAAGCAACACAAAGCAGTGCCCAACTTTTAAGTGGATACATGACACATAGTATTCCAAATTAGCTTTTTCCAAATCAATACTTTGAAGTGTGCCGTGCGCATGTATTTAGCTAGTTTTGCTCCGATAAGTAATCTGTTAATTTGATTTCTATGCTATTTTGAAAAGAACAGTCCGGCCATAGCTTAAGGCTGCACAATATATCACAAACATATTGTCATCAGTATGACAATATGTCAATATGAGTGTGTGTAATACTCATAATGGAAAGGACTGTGTGGAGTGGAATAATTGTTGGCTAATATGTTCCAAAGGAAGTTATGAAGTTGTGTTTTACTTGCCAACTATTTAGCTAGTTGGACAGAGCCATACAGGAGCGGATGTTCACACTACACACAAATGATATGCTAGATTTTTTTTTTATATTGTGCAGCTCTATTCTAGATGTCACTATGTTTGAAGAAAGGTTGCTCAACAAAACATTCAATTAGGATCCCAAATACATGTGCAAACCACACTTTTCAAACTTTTATCTCCAAAAAAAAAAACCCATTGAAAACCATTTACCTTCCACTTCACAATTATGCACTACTTTGCTCTGATCAATTACAACAAACCCCAATGAAATTTATTAAAGATTTTAGTTGTTACAACTCAAAATGTAATAATACGAGAAGGGCTGTTAATACTTTTGAAATGCACTATACATGACGAAAAAAAAAAAAACTACTACCTTGCATAGCACCTACATTGTCAAAATAACAAATTTTAATGCTGGAAATATGAAAAGGTAAATGGACTTGTGTGATAAAATAAATATAAATCCTAAATTCTGATCATGTTTGCTCCATGTGATGAGGAATGTGATATAACTGGCCAGACTGGTGTTGGTGGAAGATGATTAATATCCTGTACTTCAGTATATATATTGTCACCATATATAGTATGTAAGACAATATAGAAGATGTATAGGTGTAAAGAAGCTTTCTATAGACTATTATGTTGACAATAACCTTTTCTACTTTAGACCATAAATGGATTTAAATAGCCTTTGGATACACTCCATCAAAAATGACAGTTTTCTTTTTAAATCTACATTTCTAAACGGTGTTCATGCAGAAAACTTGACCACACTGTACACAAGATCTCTTACAACTTCAGCATATTTGCAAGCGAGTTTCGAATACCAAAAGTAACTTATAAACTTGTAGAATTTGAGTTGTGTGAGGAGATGTCCCTGGAATAACGTTTTGACAGCCGCATTATTGTGGTGCAGTTCAGCCTCACAAGTAAACCATGTAGAAAAGTGAGACTTTCAGCTACGTCCATTCACTGCCGCAATTTTATATGCAAACACTGAGCAGCTTTAGTGGATATATGGTTGAAATCAATGCCAACTTACTGAATAATCAGACGGAGTTATTCTTGGTGAAGACAAAACAAATCAAAACAAAAACAGTGCGCAACGTCTTTTCAGTCCTTCCCAAACACAATGTCTCCTTCATTTTGAAATAAACACCACTCAAATGGTTTAAAATAAAGTATAAACTCTTTTGATAAAGGAATGAATAAAAGCTTGAGGCACCAAAGGCTATATTACAGAAAATACAAATGATGTGTAAAAAAAAAAAAAAAGTAAAATAATAAAAAATGAATAAAGAAAAACAACACAACTGCATTCTATCAACGTTCTCAGAAGCTCTCGAAGCGTCTCCCGTTTCATCTCACAGGGAGAACGATGAGTGACTCTCCTGCAGAATCCATTTCCATTCCGGTGCTCACCAAGCACGCCTGACCAGGCTCCAATCCAAACTGCTTGAGACTGATTGGTTTTCCTGCCAGTGCAGAGACTCTTGCCGAGACTCTTGTCCAGAGATACGCGACCCTGAGGAAGCGCCGCACTGACGATGTCGAGCCCCATGAGTGCAACAGCAGAAGCCTGACGAGACTGTTCGCTCGGCAGGCCTCGCCACAAATAAAGCAAAAAAAAAAAAATTATCTACCGACACCTTTACTCTCAGAAGGGGAAGGAAGGTACTCAGGCTACAAGCCACGGTGTGACTCCCTTAAGAAGATTAAAAGGAAAGAAAAACGTTACCATTTCAGAGCTTTGGGCCTTCTGAGTTTTCAGATTTTTTTTTTCCCACACAAATTATGAAACAATCACATAACAGTGACATGTATGTACATTACATTTAAATATAGTACACTACTCATGCTTTTTCGAGGGATGGAGGGTTGAGGGGGAAAAGCAATGTTCAGTCAGCTCAGTGCAGTCTTTTTTTCCCTTTTCGTACGTTTTTTTTAGTCTTTGAGCAAATGGTGCCGCATGAATAGTTGGTGAGCTCATGGAGACAAAACAGCACACGACACTTAACGTTTTGTGTTAAGAAGCCAATCCAGATCCCATTTCCTCCACTTCCCAACTCCACTTCTTCTCGTCTCACTCCTTCCAACCCTTAGGATCTGGCGGGACTGCCACGCTCCAGTCCGAGCCATGCAAAAACCTAAAGACACGAGTTCTGCCGGCAGCTGAGGATCTGAACTCCATCACGAAGCAGATGTGAGACAGCGGGACGCACACACGTGTTTTTGTTTCCACACAGCGATGTGAGTAGAAGCAGCTTACAGACGTTTATCTTTTTTTTTCTTTTGTATTGTTGCACACATAGACTTATTTCTTTTTGACTCTTTTTTTTTTCCATTAAAAAACTATAAATACCATAAAAGAAGCATTATTTACAAACTCCATGCGTTTCAGGTTAGAGTGATCACTGCAAAGAAAGCATACAAAAAACAAATCGTTTGGTCACTTTGAGTGGGTCTTTGAGTTTGACACAATGAGATGTTTTACACAGCATTCACATATCGTTTTTTTTCCAGTTTATCAGAGAACGCATGCAAATATTAAAAAGCTGAAACACACGTGAGAAAAGCTGTCATAGAGTCAACAAAATGAAAGAAATCATTATATCTTATACCATTGCACTGGAATAAAAATGCTGGTCAGAATTGGAGCAAAAATGACAAGTTTTATGAATTTTAGTTTTTGAAAGAAACTAAACACACACTAAGCTCTCATTTACATCTGTGGGACAGGTCATTGTCCAAATTAGTAAAACATTTATCTTGATTTGCTGCTCCTTTCTTGACAAATTGCCACATAAATCGTCACTTTGTTCTCTTCTTGGGTGGCAATTCTGTTATGCATCGACACCCAAACTTGGTGTTCCATACATAACTTCAACACTTTTCAATAAATGTTAACAACTAGCTTTGCTATCTTCTTCTAGCTATCTTTTTTATACACTTTTTGCTACATATTTCTCAACTTTGGAAATGGAAATCAAAATTTTGCATGCTGTAAGCCTTAGCACACAAAAAAATTGAATTGCAATGGCAATTTAAGTATTTCATTGCTAAATTCTGTTTTGCTATTAAATATACTCTCAATTTCCAGTGCAAACTGTAATATTGCTGATTGCCAGAAGATTATCTCACCTTCTGCCAGCAGCCAGGCATTGGTAATCCATCCGGACCCTGTTAACAAAAGAGAAACAGAACTGAAACAATACCTTACTGTTAACCTGTGTAAGATTGCGACATACATCTGATTAGTATAAGCTTATACTTTATATAACACTTCAATTATGTCAGAAATTAGATTGATCCTCAAGAAAATCAACTCATTAACCACAAACCAATAAAGTTAACTTCTCTTGAATAGACATGCAGCTTTAATCAAATGAAAGCAACAACTTGATCCTGGCTGTTTAGAATTTAAGCATTTTAATTAGTGGGCACAAAATTGTATTAAGATTCTCGCCTGATTTTGAGAAAGAAAAAAAGTTTCAAACTACCCCCAACTTCTATTCTTTGTTTGAGACTTTCTGGACACCTGATAAGATTCTTTAATTTAGTGGCTCTTCACACTGAACATATTTGAAAATTTTCTTTGGACTTTGGATGCTTTTTTCCCCCCTTATTTTTAGTCAATTAGTTGTATAGGCACTTTAACATTGTTTACTTGAGGACAATAAAAGCATAAACTTGGCTTTTTATTCCATTTTATTTTATAGCGCTCTCTGTCATAATTTTTATTGGCTGATTCTACTAACTAACCACTTAAAATTTTGAGTATTTTGAGAGATATTTTTTGTTGGAGTAGCATACTTTACATCAACAGGAAATGTGGAATCTAGTTCTTAATGGTGATTGTTCTTTGTATTTCTTCTGTCCTTTACTCTTTGGACGCATTTGCTAACTACTGGAGATTTTATTATGACATTGATGAGTACTAGACGTTGAAAATGATAAAATCATAAAATGATGAATGAAGTGGTTTTTCTGATAATGCAAATTTTCCCTCTTCATGTTATTGTCTTTCAAAATGGTAATGTTCCAGCTTTGGGACAAGAGATAAAGCAGCCAAAGTCAAAAGAAATGTAAGGAAACTTTCCGAGAGCTTGAAAATACATATAAAAACACTTTAGGGAAGTCAGGGTGTTTGGAAGGGAAATCTAAAGAAATGACATGTAGCTTTTGTGCTTTTCATTCATTGTGGGCATAATTAAAGCTAAAGATGTAAAGTCACAGTGAAAGTAAAAACAGGAGGGCAAAATCAGTTCACTTGACTAGTATCCTACTTATGATGAAGCTTTAATCCAACTTTAACTTAAGTTTCTATAAAAACAAGTAATAAAAAAGACGGTTTACATAGTGTAGCAGCTGAACTCATCATAAAAAATGTAGACTTTTTAATGGCATGTGTACATAAAAGGGCATTTCAAACATTAAATAAAATGTTCAAATTATTCTTTCATATTAAGCATTTTAGCTGGTTTCTGTCTGTTAGTCTGAATGCACACATTACATTTCATTCTAGCCTAAAAATAAAACTGTACATGCACAAAATACATAGAAATATGTTACTCATGCACACCATGGTGATTCTGCTGTTGGATTTTATCATAATTTGAGTTTAATAACAGCAGAAAGCTAAAAAAAAAAAAAAAAAAAAACAGCAACTGGAAATACAAAACTCAAGTTGTCTTGAAATAAAAGTAACCCAAGTTTAATTAAATAAAAATATAAATATAACCTCTGAATGCTTTCTTATCTACTATGGTTCATTGAATGTGTGTGAACATACAATGCAACGCCTTGCTAAAGTATTCATGCCCCTTTCCACATTTTGTCTCAATGCAGCTGCAAATCTCAGCGTATTTTATTGGTATTTTATAAAATGGACCAACATAAAGTGGTGCCTAAGTGGAGGGAAATAGTTTTTCAAGCAAATAAAAATCTAAAAGTTAGACATGCATTTTTGCATTCCCACAGCATCAAGATGCCATTGCCATGTTTCACAGTGGCAATAGCATCTTCAGGGTAATAAATCGTGTTGCTTGTCCTCCACACATATTTGCATGTAGACCAGGGAGTCTCATCTGACCAGAGCAAATGATTACTGTCTCCCCAAAATGGTTTGTAACAATTTAATCATTCTTATGCCTTTCTTCTAACAATTGCTTCTCCCACATGAAGTGTGGTTCTCCGATGCTCTGCATAACACTCTATATCTCCACCTGTTTTATTGAATGGCTATGTCTTGCAAGATGTACAATTGTATGATACTCTGCCAGTTCAGGTGACTTTTTAACATTGTTCTTTGAGATGTTAAGACTTGAGATATATCTACACTAAATTATGTACAGATGACTGCTAATAAAGTGACTTCAAAAGGTATTGTTTATGGTGAACTTAATTTTAGAGTATCCAATTAAATGGGGCTACGTGTATTAGCCTAAAACTTTTCAGATTTATATTTGTTAAAAGTTTGAAAACCATGTATCAGTTGCTTTCCTCATAACTGTGTTGGGCATGTTATATAAAATCCTAATAAAATACACTGCAGTTTGTTGTTTTAAAGTGACAAAATATGAATAGCAAAATGTTAAAGGTAAAGCACAATATATGCATTTTCCCAAATTTAGTTCAACCCATTGTACCAGAATCTTCATGCATCAGACAGCATCACTTCTGCGGCATGAGAATCAATAAAATAAAACAAGTAATCATGAAAATATTCCGGGTCCACAGGGGCAACCAACCTGATGTTTTATTTTATTTTCTTGTAATGGTCTGGCCCAATTGGTACAAGAACAGGAGGGAATAGGAGCGTTAACGGATTGAGAGAGGGATCCATGCGCCTGTAGCATGGCTAACTCATCAGTATAAGGGGTTCTTTGTTAGCATCAGGTTAAAAGGTAACTGGTCCAAGGCGGGCTCAGCAGGGGGGACACGTGAGTTTTAGCCTTTTATTTTAGTTTTATTCGAAGGGAAGACAGGAATCAGTTAAAAGGATAGACCAAATGAAACATTTATTAATTCTGTATATTTCACATGTTTTATCTAAAAGAGGCTGCTTGCAGTGAAGATGTTAGAGTTAGTGTTTGTCACTAAAAATGGAAAATGAAGCTATGATTAAGTAAAGTGACCATGCTTGTCAAGCTCTCACTTCATGCATGAGTGTGTTTATTTGTCATTAATGGGCTAAAAGTGAGTGGCATGCATAGGTAGGAGGTTTAGGAAAAAGAGAAATACTGTACCAATTGGCACGGGGCATCCAGCCCGTCCAGACCTGGCTGCCCTGGTTCCCCCTTTTCACCCTTAAATCCCCGGAAACCCTGTTTGCAAAGATGACCTAGGAGTGTTACTGGGAGAGAGGTGGACGACCCTTCACCCCCTGCATCGGTCCGTTTCGACAGACTCGTAGGGAGTGTGAAGGAGGAGCTGCCCTCTAAGGTTTCTGACTCCACAATCAGGCCCAGTCGCAAGCTTTTGGGACGTAACTGCAAGCTTTTATGTCCAACTTAAAATGAGCACATTTCCCAATGTTGTTGGCAATTTTTTGACTGTAAAAGCAAGAAGTTGGGAGTCAGTGGACCCAAAGGGAGCTTCCTCCTTGTTCAGAGCAACCGCTCCACGAAGCTGGTAGGCAAACTCCAGCTCACAGTTGGGACATACCAATGGGCAGGGTGCATCTAATCCTGGGGCACCCTGTTCTCCTTTCTCGCCCTTAGGCCCTTTTTTGCCCTTCTTTCCCTTCTCCCCCTGTGGATACAAGGGTTCGGTCAGGTTAAAATCATTTTTGTCAACAATTACTACTGCTATGAGGAGAGATTAAAGAAGGGAAGTCTCTAACCCAAAAAGGAGTAAAGGCACATGGTCAGATAAGTTAGATAGGAGGGGATACAAGGCAGAATTGGATATTCTTTAAACGAGGGGCACAAAAAGCAGGGAACAAGGTAGAGTGGGAAACGCTTTGTCAAAGTGGTGTCAAGGGCACAAAGGATGAGAAAGACTAGCAGGGAGAAAACCACCAGAGAAAGCAGGAAAGTCCAAACTGCATCAATACAGAATTAAATGTCACAAGATTTCTATGAAGTCATATATAAACTTTAAAAATCAACATCCATGCAAACATTTTAAAGAGTCATATCATGTTAGCATGAGTAAAATTTCAAAGTACTACTTTAAATCATCATTGTAGGAATGAATTGACACACACTCGTCATTGACATATTTAAATTGGTCAAAATGGGTTTCACCTGAGTCACAATGAAAGAATATCATAAATTTTGAAAAACTCCAAAGTGTCAGGACATTGTAAGGCTGTTGTGGCTTCAATTTTGCAAGGAGAACTAATACAATACCTGCCAAGAGGCGAAGTGGGATGGTGGCCCAATTTCTTAAAGGTGCCAAGAGAATGTGTTCCCACTATGGAAAGATCACACGTTCCAGAGAATGTTTCCTCTACAGTGTTGGACCCAGCTGACCACAGATTAAGGAGAGGAACTGTGTGTTCCAAGTGTTACATTGACTGGACACTGTCAATGTAAGCAGGCACCTTAGCAACACTGCTCAGTGAAGCTACCAGTACTTTCTAGATTACGAACAATTAAAAGAATGAGATGCCGGTCATAAATTTTAAGAATCCTTCCTATGTATCTGATGGGCTCCACTGCAAACTCATTTTTAGATGTTTGCCAGCCACATTGTATCATTTTACAGCACAATCAATTTACTATGTTACCTTCAGTTGTTATAAAAATGCCATATATGAAATATACATGACTTAAAAAAAATTGGACTTCATAATTTCAGAAGCCCAATCAAAATTGGGCTTCTGTCTCTTTAAGGAACTCTTGCTTTTTCCAACAGTTTGCTCCTCTATTAACATCTTAACATTTTTACCAGCATACACTCCAGGCATGTTACATTACGACATAATGTAAAGCTCAAAAAAGTCAATTTTTTATAATCCTGCCCCTTTGAGAAAAGGGCACTGACTGAATCAATGCACAAATGATTACAGAGACCTGTACTAATCAGTTTATTCTTAAATTCTTAATGTCTATGATGAGTGTATGTCAACATCTTATTACTGATCTTAAGGACCTGAAAGAGATGAAATGTTAATATCTATTCTGTGTTAGAGCAGGGAGCAAAATCCAACTTAATACATGAAAGAGAAACAGGATGTAGCTTCTTAATGGTATACAGTGTCTAAGGAATACAATATATATATATATATATATATATATATATACACATATATATATATATATATATATATATATATATATATATTACAGAGACAAACAATGAGTGCAAAAACAAGAAAAAGAAGGGTTACCAACAGGCTCAAGAAATGAGGGAAGTGAAATATGTTACTTTATGTTCATGCATGGAAACATGGAAAACAACACATGTATGATACTGAAGAGCCTGTTGTCAATGGACATGTTTGGATTTGTATGTTGGTCTCTCTTTTTGATGCCTGAAAATGAAGTTAGATTGGAAACAATGAGATGGTGGAACTGTTGAGGAGGGGAGAACAAAAATCTGACTCGAGAGGAGGGGAGGGGGTGTGATAGTATATGTTTCTGCAAAAGTAAAGAAAATTCATTAGGATTATAAAAGCAATTGACGTAAATTAGGACAATTCCTTTTCAATTACAGTTTAAAATAGAGGGAAAAAGTTTACCTCAAACTGGAGGATAAAAGAAACACTTAAAATACAAACGAAATCAAAAGTTTCTACACTGTCCATTGACATCAGTCCTCTGACGTTAGAGATATTAATAAGCTACAAAACCATATCTACATCTACCTTTTCTCCTCTCCCCCCATCGTCGCCTTTATCTCCTTTTAATCCAGGTAACCCCTGAAAATGTACAACTTTACTTAATTACTGTGTTTTAGATGAGAGATCAGATTTTTCTCATCCACACAAAGCTAATCAGGATCAAACAGAATTTGAAGGTTTTTATCCGTAATATTAATTTAAATATCACAGAAGAAATTGCGAACAAAAAATAGCAAAGGAGGGTTTTGATTTAAAATCTTAGATTTGAAGTTGTATAAGAATAAACTTTGTAGAATATTTTACGTCAACATCTGAAAAAATTGGACTGTAATAATTTTAGTTAAGTAAAGCTGCATTTGCTTCCTTTATCCAATAATTTATCATTATCAGTTGCGAGCAGAACTGATAATGTGTTTAATGTCCACCAAATTTATGAATTTGAAAGTGATCTCCTGGAGGACTTTGAATCTTGGAAATCCAATCAAGAGTATAATTTGCCAAATTGGAATCAGTCTGAATGGTACTTACATATGCAATAAATACTAAAATTGAACCTTCAAAAATAAAAAAGATGTTTGAAGCATATTATTTTACAGCTTAGGTTGGGTTTATGCTTGATGCATTTACAAATTCCTCGTGGCCAAATTACGCCATTTCAGCAACCGCCTCCCTCGACAACCCACATTTTCCGCACAGTGCACCTTGAATTGTTTCTATGTGAGAATCCCATGTGGAAAAACATGGCAGACAAGTAAGAGCTCCTCCTCTTGGCTAATAACAATGGTGTTTTTCACTTCTAACATGTTGTGTAGTGTTGGACATTTGCTGTAGATGACCTACACTGCCCCCTAGAGTGTAGGAGAATACTGACTACATAGGGTACGAGCGACAGTATAAATGCTGCAAAAGCTGTATTGGCGTGATTCAGTGCCTCTCATTTCTGAGCAGAATGTAAATATGTCAAGCATAAATTAAGCTTTAACATAAAAAGCTTCTCAATACAAAAATCAGGGGAGAGCATGCAATTAGGATCCTTCCTATCACTAGGAAAATTATGGGGAAAAAATGGCAGCTAGCAGCTTGAAGTGGCATGTTAAAAAAAAACAATGATTTATAAAAATTGTTAAAAAATAAAACATCAACATAATCCCATAGACCTTTCTTTTATATCAAAAGTTTTGTTTTAAAACATAACTTCTCTAACTTCCTGCAGTAGCTAGCTGTGGTCCACCACTAAGATTAATTTGTACATAAACAGAAATGTTAAAAAGAAATTGAATTTCGGTTTCATTTTCATTATTTTACTTCTGTAAACAAAAAAACAGTGATTTTTACTTTTACATTTTCCCTATAAAGTTTAGCTGTTTCTACTCATAAGTTAACTCGTAAGACAAAAAAGCCAAACCAACTTACATCCAAACCTGGCGTTCCGGCAGCTCCCTGGAGAGAGAAAAAAAATTAATTACTGCCAAAAACTTGACTTTTGCAAATTTTGATATCTTCACTACAAAACAGCGCACTCTCTCGCAAAACCACAGCAAGAAGCATTTACATGAATAAACTCTCTACAACTAACTACTTAATATTAAAGGGTAAAATCTAAAACTTTGCATCATATGATACATTTCTTTTCTAACAACAGAACTGAGTGAGACATCCTAAAGCAAAAAGAAAAAAACTGTTTTTAACGTCTTCAAATACTAATAATATTACAATGTGATACCAATGCTGGTAATAAAACAAATCAAACTTTGTTTCTTCCTTTTACATACTGTCACCATTTTTGGTTTCTCATGTCACTACAAATGAAAGCACACCCTGTTAATTCATTATATGTGCCTATGACTTTAACGCCTGTTTGTCGCCTCATATCTATGAAATGGATGATAATGTTGTAAAACTTACAGGTAGTCCATAAGGTCCTCGAGGTCCCGGCTCACCTGGTGCACCTTTCTCACCCTGTGACAAATAAATCAATGTTAATGCTTTCTTATATGCTTATAAAAAATTCTCAAAATTGTGGGTCAACATGAGCTGCATCGTCTGTCAGATCTATGAAAAGAATGCAGTTTCAGCCTTACAATGTCACCCTTCGGCCCGGCCGGACCAGCTGGACCCGGAGGCCCGTCTGTGCCCTGCAGAGAGTATTGTTGCCAGGGTGAGTTAACACTTTTAGAATAATACCCGCTCTATTTTCATAAGTTCATTGATTTAAAAAAAAAAAAAAAAAAAAGTGATGTAGTTGTACGGTATTCATTTAGGACCTGAGCTACAACTAGCACACACAGCTCGTAGACGTGCATTGGCCACAAAGGACGCTTACGACACCGCTGACACAGTTAATGTATGAGTGTGTGTTAATGCGACACAGGACAAAACAGGAGTCTCAAAATGTTTTGTGTAGCTGCTTTCTGTGCCTTCATTTAGCTTAGAGGATTGATAACATGAAAAGTATGCTTTAAAAAAAAAAAAGCTTACATTATTTGCATTTTGGAACAATGTGCAAATAATATGGTGACAAGAAAAAAAAAAACTAAAGGGAAAAAAGGAACTTCATGGAGGGAGAGAGAAAGAAAGATGTTGGGTGGTGAAGCCCCTTGATCACATGACACTCACCCTAATTCCGGGCTTGCCGTCCAAGCCGGAGGCTCCCTGTGAGGTTATGGAGGTATGAGTGACATGAACAAGGCGGGATTAGTACCAGATGAACACTGTTATTAGGACAGGTTGATGGCAGGGTTCACAACAAACTAAATCACAGGGAGCTTTGGCTAAGGTAGTCAGTCCAGGCAAATGAAAATGAAGACAGAACGTGGACAAGGCACTTTGGACACACGCATGTACACGCAAACTCACGTAAACAAACATATATGTGCAACTAGTACCTTGATAAAATAAAATGAATATTCTAAAATAGAAGTGAACTTTCTTAAAAGATGTTCTGTACTACTGCTCAACTCACAGGGAGACCCATATGTCCACGATCTCCTTTGTGTCCCGGTTCCCCTCTCATGCCCTTTAGTCCATGCAAACCAGGTTCTCCCTGCAAAGAGTCGAAGTAGAAGATGATTACGCAACGCTGATGTTTAACACCTTCATGCTGCTTAAAACGTTGAACTTTTTGTCTCATAAAACTCTAAAATTGCAATTCATTTTGATGTGATTTTAGACAAAGTGGTGCATTGTTGTAAAATGGAAGGATGTGGAAAATAAAAATATAAATATTCGGTCTTCATTACTCAGAAACCCAAAAAGTAATAGTTTAATGTGAGAATGGAAATGCACGACGCAACTGCAGACCTTCGGACAAACCAAGATAAGCGACACAAGCTGACAGGCTGTGCAAAGACAGAATTTCACAGAGAAGCAGACAAGAGTTGTTAGAGATGGTTGTAGCTGTGGGAAGGAAAGATTTTGGGTAGAGGACTGTATTGCAGCTGAAGAACAGTCCTTTATCCGCTTTAGACTTCTACAATATTAAAGAAGATCTACTACAAAAAGGCATTTCTAAACTTACACTTCACTGTACATTAACCTAGTCAGTTGAAAGGCTTGAAAACATCAAATCAGAAAGACATCAACAATAAGACCAGCAGAGCTAATTAATCTGTAGTGAGTGATTCTGTATTTTCTTGTAAGCAAGATTTTTCTTCAGCTAGAAAGATAAAATTATCAATACCCGTTAGTATAGTCTTCTCTATCTAATTACTAATTGAAGTTATTAAAGTACTTCAATTACTTTAATAGAAGTACTGTTTTGAAGTGGCCAAGGTAGAGTATTGACAGGAATCTGACAAAAAAAAAAAATCACTCCAAGAGCTAAAGAGTAGTGTTAGGGTTTGAGACCTTCCAACCTTATAGACCTGGGAGGTAAAGGCAACAATAAGAAGGGTTTGACAGTTGTAATGTAGAGGACAGTTTATTATTGAAAGAGGTACAAACAATTTTCCACATGCCACTGTACATTAGAAAGTACAGAGAGATGCCTGCTGCATTTCAGCACAGGTTTTTGGCTGAAAAAAAACTAATAATGTAGAAATTTGCCAGGGGTATGAACAATTTTCACTGCATCTCTTAATGTATTTTAAACAACATTTACCTTAGGCCCCGGGAAGCCATGGGGTCCCTGAAAAACATTCAAAAGGGACACTGTAGGTCAAAAGGTAACTACGTGGTACGTAAATAATGAAGTCATTTATTGATTTAGGAGCATCAGAGGATTTTCTCTTGAAGAAATAAACAAACCAGAACAAAACAGGGTTTGCCACATATATTTTGTTCAGGGAAACAGAAAATATTACAAAACCCCCAAACTCACCATGGGTCCCGAGGGCCCGTGGGGTCCCGGTGGCCCTGGAGGGCCAGTTATCTGAAAATGTAAAAAAATTACAAAACTAAATCCTCAAATGAAAACCTTATTTTCACTCTATTTCATGATAACAATAGTTCCCTGCATGTTTGGCTATAAAAAGCTCCAACTCTAATGCATTTTTATTATCTATACATCACTCACAGATGGACCTTGTGGACCTGGAAGTCCTGGATCTCCTTTGTCTCCTTTTGCTCCGTTAATGCCCTGTTATGAACAAGCATTATGAGGTGAATTGTTTGAACATGTTGAATAAAGGTACATTTTAAGAAACCTTTGTTACTCCAACAGTGTGTGTGATTCTTACAGGTAAGCCAGGTAAACCAGTGCTTCCTTTCTCCCCTGACGCTCCGGGCATTCCCATGTCTCCCTTGGAACCTTTATAACCCTGAGAGAGGTCACACACACACACACACACGCACACGCATCCGCACACACAGAGGATTCAGTTTTAATTCATGATACTTCAAATTTCTATTACAAACTTTACCTATTCATGTTCAAGGGCAAGTTGAGAGCAAATTGTGCAACAGAGACCTTAACTCAACCCGTGAAATCTTTACATCTATCCAGTTCTATTTATTTACGTAAGTGGACTTCTTGCACCCAATGTTACATTTGGTTTGTAATTCACAAAGCTATTTCATGCGCAAAATGTGAGCAAAACCACATTTGGAACTTCTATCTGAGTAAAGCGATCTACTCACTCTCTCCCCATCGAGACCAGGAAGACCAGGCAGACCGCGATCTCCCTAAAACCACACGAATAGACAGCATTGTTACAAAAATAACACACACTACAATTAAATGTTTAGATTTCGCACAATACGCTTTACGCCACAGCACGTGACACCTGAATTAAGATTTAGACATGCAGGTAAAAATGCCACCTTAAAGCCTGGTGGTCCTATTGGTCCGGGTGGCCCAGGAGGACCCTGTACAAAAACAGTGACAGAAACCAATGGTGACTCTGGTCAGCTCAGAGAAGAATCTCTATATAGTTACACCATCATAACAGTTTTTAAAAGGAAAAAACACAATGACAACAATGATTTAGTTTCAGTAGAACTACATTAAAAGTCAGTCTCACACCGTGAATGCTGAAGTGAGAGACACATGCAAAGATCAGAACAAAGAGTGAATTACAACCACAAAAATCACATTTGGATGTTAGAATGTAGATGCTGCTTTATAATGTTATAAATAGCCCATATTCCGTCACTTAAAAAAAAAAAGAAAACATTTTTATTAGAACTGAAAAGCATCCATTTGATTAAGTTCCGAATATATGGAAAATAAACAAAAATCCCACCAGTATGCAATACTGTGCAATAACTTATAAATTTACCACTGCAAAATGTCTCTGAAGTCAAAAATTAGCATCTCTATATGACATATATTTTATAATAGTTGGATTCTACACATCGCTTTGCTTAGCGATCATCAAAACCCGACAACAATTACTGCTGCGGAGCATGTTGAGGCAAGAAAGCTGAGAAAAATCACGGTTATTCTACTAAATATTGATTTCTGAATTCTGCCTTCATTTTAAGCTTTCAAATTGTGTTTAAAAATCAAAATGAACACAGACTCAGTTGAGCAAAGACTTTTTTCTCAGAGTAAATTTTATTGTAAAGTAAGAAAATCTAAACATAAACCACGCTGAACAAATTTCTAAACACAGGTGACTTGTTACAGTATTTAATTTTCACATGCTTTGTTGTGAAAAAACTCCACCATCTATTATGATTTTTTTAATTTGTAAATATTTAAAATAAGTTTGACATGCTCTTGAAATTGGCCTGTTTGTAGAAGAAAACATTTAAAAGAAACTTTATTGTAACGATTTGCTGAAAAAGAAAGATTGTTTAGGCAAAATTTGTCAAGTAATCAGAAAATCAAAAATAATTTTTTTGCTCACGTGCTAAGATATATTTGCCTGAACGTAATTTAATTATAAATTCTTGCAACTACATATAATGTATCTTAAAATACATTTTTCAGACACTTAGTGTACGTACTGTTACACAGAAACACAACAGCGACACAGGACACTGCTTCATTCACTGTAAAGCAAACACACTGCTGGACGTATGAACACGCACACACACACACACACACACACACAGGGCCGTGCAAACCAGTGCTGGTGTGGCTTCGGCTCCATGCTGCGACAAAGATGGATCAAACGTGATGATGACACAATACACAGAATATACACACAACCTATTTACCGTGACTGTAATAGTGGTAATCCTCTGCAGTGGGCCGACAGAGTGGGAACGGAAAGAAGGTAAGAGATAAGATTACACAGGTCACTTGAAACTGTTGGGACAACACTTTTCTTCAGTTGCGCTTAAGAGACTTTTTCTATTTATCTGACACATGAACAAAGGCCAAGTGACAGAAACTGGAGATTATCTTTACAGGAAAATATTGGTGTCAGCATGGCATGATGGAGCATTCTCCTCTGGTAGACATGAGAGGGATGAAAATGTACCAGTTAGGCAATAACATGTCTGACCTGCAGAGCTTCTTCGATGTTTCCATTGTAGTCGATGATTTCAGTGGCTCCTCTGTCTCCTTTCTGCCCAGGAGGACCCTGCAACACACCAAGAACCACATATCAACATAAAGGACGGGTCCTAATTTCAGCCTCTTACTCTGACTAGGAGGTCATTTATGCCCCCTAGAGGTGAGCAGTTCTTAGGGAGCAGCATCATAAAGTTTGAGTAAAAGCATGCAGAATTACTAAGTGAACAACTTAAGGAATTGAAATAAGTGCTTACTCTTGGGCCAATAGATCCCAAATCTCCTTTATCTCCAGTATCCCCCTTACATGAAACAACAAATAAAAATTTACATGTGTACAAGTCTTATTAGGGAAAATAAATGAATACATAAAAAGCCTTATGAGAAGGAATGAATCATGACATAGGTTTACAAATGATCACAAGAGTGGAATGAAAAAGCAACAGCACAAAAGTGAAAATGTGATGATTTTTGCATTTATACATAAATTCACATTTGTCATTTTTTTCTACAGAAACCAATGGTGACCAACTGTCTTTTCTCTCTATGACTATTTATTATATGATTACATTGTAAAATGCAGAAATTAGCCCCAGAGCATTCCATACGTAATGGTACTCCTGGTAAAGATGGTAAAGATGTGAACTAGGCTCTAAGAATAAATATTTATTATCATAAAAAATACCACTGTCTCACAAAAATAAACGGAAGAAAAAAAAAACCCAAATAAAACTTTTAGCATATTTATAATTTGTATAACAACATATCTGTTCTGTTTCTTCAACATGCTCTTCAAAATAGGAAACACTAGAGAGCATGATGTACAGAAGACATCAATCTTCATAAGTCAGGAAATAACTATATATATATATATATA
>CAEGAE010058212.1:0-46330 GCA_903067095.1 Girardinus metallicus
CAGCAGGCAGATGCCTTTCTACTAACAAAATGAAGCCGTTTTTGTCATGAAATTGGCTCAATAAGCACCAGTTTTGGTATTTCTTAATGTCAATGAGACATAAAGGCTACATTTATACATACATATTGTTTCAGCTGTGCTTGTAAAACGAAATGTCACTCTATTATAAGGTAGTCAGCGGTTCCATGAAACATTAAAGAGAAATTGGAGAAACGCTACATCCAGGAGAAGTTGTGTCCTATTCTGTGTCACAAATGAGTTTTGCAAGCAGAGCAGGGGTGTAGTTTGGAAACTGAACAATAAGAATTTCAGGTTTGCTGATGAGCCGTAACCAACTGTTAGCCTGACAGATAAACCTCTAAATGCTCATATACACATGTCACCCTGGTTTCCCTCAGAGTAAAGAAGCACGTGATGATGAAGATGGTCTTTTCATCTGTACTCCTGATGTCCCAGGCTGACATGTACAGCTTTGGAGTCAGTATAAGTTTCCTGTCATGTGTGACTGAATTGAACGGCGCATCGTTGCTTTCCATCTTCATGACTGTCTGTTTTTCCACATTCCACCTTGTAGCACCTGAGAATTTTCAGGGATTTTCAGGAAATCCCTGAGGTACCTTGAGGAAGACAGGCCTGAAATTTGGGTGCACCTGGAGGTAATCATTACCCCGATGATGGAGGAGAGGCAGACCAGATAGGGGGAAGTGCTGGACTTCATGAAGGTGCTGCCACCTCCAGGAATTTCTCCTGCCTTTACATTTCTAACTCTGTGAGCCTTTGTATTCCAGGGAAGAACGGCAAATATGACTCTCGCCATTGTAATAAGTTTAAAATATAGTTAGTAGTTATTTTGAACTTAAATCTAGCAAACAGAATATTTTTTGATAGGTTGATCGGTAAAGAAATCATACAGCAGCCACAGTAAAGACTAGCTTAAGGACGTGGACTTTGGGAATAATTTATAGAGTAGATTGTTTAAATTATATGTAACCTGCTGCAGTATTGCATTGTGGGAAATTTTTGTGACATATGGCTTTTTATTCTTTTTAACTGTGTGACCTGATATGTTTGTTTTAGTTAAAAGTGTTTTCTATTTATTATTATTATTATTGTTGGCTTTTTAATGAAAGAAGCTTGTTCTTTTGCCTGTGTTGCTCTGTAATGTGGAACTACAATTGAAAACTACCCTGTAAGACTAACAGAGACATATTATTTTATGACAGGCATTGTCCGTTTTGAAATAAATGAACAACAACAGAACAAAAGCCTTTGAAATCAGTTTTCTCGGGTTGCAATGACTTGGGTTTTCCCTCATTAGTCATTGCACAGCGTTGAGGTTCACTTGGGGTTAGTTTTATAATAGCTGTGTAAGTTGTGTGTTTGGCGTGTGTAACGTGCTTAGTTTAAGCGTTCATGGTGATTGGTCACAAAGCAGAAGAGAGTTTAACAAATTGTTGAGCCAACCCTGGTAGATCCTGCTGACAGATCCAGTGTGAATTTGTTATTTTCTCAGAATTACAAACGTCAAGGAAGAAATAGAAAAACATATCTTACTTGGAAAAAAAAAAGCCATGGGGTTTCTTTTTACTCTCTTAAATAAGAATTATTAATAGCAGCAATTTAATTAGATTTCTAAAATGAGTTTATCCTTGTAAAACTTTTGTTTCGGCTATCTGTAGTATTCGCTAGAGATAGGAGGAATCTATTTGTGGATAGATGTAAAACCAACACACATGACTAGAAAACAAGACATTTTTCCTTGAAAGTAAGAAGTGAGTTATAGCTGGTATGTGGATTTTTAGATAGGGAAAATTCTTACGCTTTGAAGGGATTTTAAAATAACCCAAAGGTATTCCTCATCAATATGTATTTTACTTTGACTAGTTGGAGTGTCACAACTGATATCTCAAATTTAAGTACAAATTTAAGTATTCTTTTATTATTAGTCATTTATAATAATCGATACCTTAAAATATAATTCCTACTATAGTAATACACTTTTTTAATAGCTTTATTTGTTAATTTTTACTGGTACAAATGCTATATGACGAGGAGGGATTATATTGTCTGGAGACAGGTGTATTCCTTTTATTAAATCTTATGATAGCTTGCCATAGCCTCCTGCACCCCACTTTAAATAAGGTATGAACGCCCCTCCTCAGTCAGCTGACGACGATCCATGTTGCCAGGAAGTGCTTCGTTTTTCAGATCTAACCGGAATATAAGCAGGAGTAGCTGTTTAACACTACGCTGCTGGGACATCACACCGAGCGTTTCATGGTAAACTAAGAGCTGTGGGACATAAATGTAGCGGTACAGAGGTGCTGGTCGGTTCTGGTGTGTTTTTGCTCGAGCACAGATGCTAATGCTAGTAGTCTGGTTAGCTTAGCATTGAGCAGAGTTGTTTGGGTTTCGTTATTTGCTCTAATAACACGTTAGGCGAAAACCTTTTGAAGCGTTGGTGTTTGTCAGTTGGAGTAACTGTGACTTTGTCTTAGTTTATCACGAAGTTAAAACAGCTGAAAGCTGTAATGTAGTCTGTTTATGTTTGTTTGTTTTAAATTTAAAACGAAATGTAACTACAGCTCATATCTAATTCTGCCTCTTTGGTAAAGTGCTCGTTTTCTGTAGTTCTGGATGATATTTTTGTCAACGTATAAAGTCTGTTCATGACGTCGGCTTTCCATGAATTTCACAACAGCACCTAATGGCACCTTAGTCTATTTTAAACTGGCCACTCAGCTGCGTTTTTGCTGAAAAATCCACAGTATTTTTTTTTTGGGCTGGTTCAAGTTGAGTTAAAATGTCCAACTATCGCTGTTATTATTTAGGAAAACTTGACTTAAAAATAGCTGCATGGTTAAACTTCACTGTAACAAGCCTCAATAAATCACACATACAGATTTAATCTGGAGATTTAAAATCCTAGGTTGCCATTCAGTGACCTATATTACATTTTACATTCTCAAAGTTGTTTAATTTCACTTTCTGTTTGTTGCACTATGTCATTTCTCTAAGCAATACATTCCAAAAAAGAAATAGGAAATTTGTCACATTTAATCTCTAAGCTTATTTTCTGATCGTTTTCCCAGGGTCAGCCGTTGAAACATGGAGAACTACAGCAGTGGTCGGCCGTGGGGGAAGCTGGTCAAGGTGGACTCCAATGAAACAGTTCTGCTTTTCACTAAGGAATGTACAGTTGGCAGAAAAAAAGGTAGGAAAGGTTGTTTTGTTTTGTGTTTTTTTTTGTGTGTGTGTGTGTTGCTAATTTGTGTTAGAAACGACTAGTGTTTATCCCAGCTTTCAAAACCGCTCTCACCAAGTTAAAGTCCCCATTAAGAGAAGACGGCCCTTTCTGCGCTGCAGACGTTTCTGTCGGAGTCTGGAGCCTTTATAACCTCCCCCTTGAAAACACAAAGCCTCCTTTAGTGCCTCAAACTTAGACAGCCCCTTGTGATGAGAACAAAAGATGCCTATTGACAACGTGCGTGTAGAATATTAAATAGATTTTTTTTTTTTTTTTGTATGGGTTTCGCTTTAGAGCTGGTTTGGGCTATCTATCCCCCTGTGTGTGCTTTGTGGTTGAGAGATTATGGGAATCTACTCTTTTTTTCCTTTTTTACTATGCAAAGCCATTGGGGTTTGCAAAGATTGCATAAATTAGCCAATGTCTGGGTAATAGGATTCAAAGATGTCATGGCAACTTAGACTTTAGGTGCAAAATGGGTTTGTTTTGACAGAATTGGTGACTGTATGTTTCCATATCATTTAGAATTTATGACAAGAATGACAATTTGAAGCATAAAAATGTAAATATTTAGTTTTCATAAGAAAATGGTGTTTCCTAAAAAAACTTTTTCTTTTTTTTTTCCAGGCTGCTATCTGTCCTTTCCATCCAGTAAACTTGTCTCCGGGGAGCACTGCAAGATAGTAAAAGATGAGCACTCAGGGCTGGTTTGGCTTGAAGACACGAGGTACTGCACCCCAAGAGTTTAAAATGAAATGCTACTGTCTGCAAAATGACTTGTTCTTTATTTGTTTTTTTGGTTTGTTTGTATTTTTACATTACACACATAAATAAAAGTCTGAAAAGTGTGCATTTGTATTCAGGTTTGCCCTATATTTAGCGCCATCTACCGTTTCATTAACTTCCTTATACCATTGGTGCCATTCTGTGGAATTAGAACGTTTTGATAAAAAAATAAATCATTTCCCTCGTGTCTATACCATTTTTGGTTTAAGTGTTTAACATTTACTGTGGAGGGTCAAAAGTGATATGAGCCTCAGGTTAAACGCCGTGCTCTATAACAAAAAAAACAGTCGCAATGAAATATGTTTTTGAATGTGATGTGACAAAATGTGGGCAGGGGGTTAAAGCGCCAGGCGTGTACATGCTTTTGGAAGCCGCCATAATTGTATTTCCAGACTTTGCTTATGAGTTTTCCTTCATTTAAAAAAAAAAAGGCCTAATATTTCCTAAACTTTGTGGCTCCAAAAAAAAAAAAAAAAAAAAGATCAAAAGACTTTATACTTTCATATGAGTTGGATAAAAAATTTTTCTAAATCAGAGAAGATCTGCGTTGACTTGCTGCTGAACTCTGAACTGTTTTCTGCAGCACTAACGGCACAGTGATCAACTCGTCCAAAGTGGTCAAGAAGCAGACGCATGTGCTGCGGAACGGTGATGTCATCTACTTTGTGTACAGGAAGAGTGACCCGGATCAAAGTAAGTAGCTCAGAATCTGATTCATTTCTACAGGCCTTTAATAGAAAAGTCTCACAGCACATCTTGTCTCTCTCTAGACATCGCCTACGTTTACCACTCTTTAAACATGGAGGCCGCTGTTCCAGAAGACGGTTGTAGTGAGTAGCTGGGTAACGTCCTACAAGCGGCTCGTTATGCTGCGAGTCTGTTTTGATAAGTTTTCCATCTCCGTATGCATGCAGAGAGGCCAGCCTGCAGTCTTTTTCCGGTTCTGGCTTCAGAGGTGGCCCTCTCTGTGGAACCCGTAATGCTCACAAGAGCTCCTTTGGATCCAAGTCAGGAGGAGCCCCAGCCTTCCACCTCCGCTTCCCACTTTTGTATTAAGAAGCTCTCGTCTAAAGCTCCCGTTTCATCAGCTGCTTCTGCTTTGGGTACGTTGTGTTTTTGTTAATTTTTTATTTGATTGATTGATGCATTTTTTTTTTTTTTTTATCCAGTAACTTTTGACGCGTGTTGGTCTTACCAGGCCAAGTTAAAGATGGAGCCTCGGCAGTAGAAGAACACTCAGGCAACCGGGAGCCAGAATGCAAAAGGAGAAGAACAGATGATGGTCGGTTTCTCATTTTTGTTTTCTGTGCAACTGTTTGTCTTTTTTTTTTTTCCTCCTCACGTCTTATTTGGAATGTTTTTGTAAGTGAAACCAGACAACTTGTAAAAAGTCAGAGTTGGCGGCAATTGATGACAAATGCAAATGTTTTTACAGACTCCGATTTGTGCTGAACACGTACCCTTTTTACAGATGTGACAGGATCAGCTAAGGGGGATGTTCTGTCTAAATCGCCTGTGAAAGAGCCTAAAACGGACAAGATGGAGGAGTCGCTGACATGCGTCATTTGCCAGGACCTGCTGCATGACTGCATCAGGTGAGAAGTCAGAAGGAAGGTCCTCAGGGACAGATGGACTTCAGATGGGGCCGAAGCACCTGCCCTTTTCATCTGGTCAAAAAAAAAAAAAGCGCCCTTCTGAAATGTCTTTATTTTTTACAGTGTATTGCATGGAAGCCAAGAGAGGACTTACTGCATATACTTTTTCCAGATGCTTTTCTCTAGATGATGAATTAATTTCCTGTTTGTTTTTTTGTTGTTGTTGTTGTTTTGAGAAAACAAGTCGATTTCTTATCTTCTCGACATAGTGAGTTGCTTTATTGATGGTTTTCTGGAGATAATGAGTTAATTGCCAATTTTAGCGACATAAAGAGTTCATTTACCAATGTTTTTCTCGAGACAAGTTAATTTCCTGACGTTTTTCTCGACATAAAGATTTGATCGCGAGATGTTTGTTGTGTGCGTTAAACCTTATTGCTGTGGCTCGCATTTGAAGGACAACTCAATATTTCAAGAAAATTGTCGGGAAAATAGCTTAATCTCAGTAGAAATTGCGCAGAGCCGTCCGCTCTTGGCTTCCGTAGTTCTGTGTGTGGCCCAGTGTAGCACTTTAATAACCCACGTTTTTTTTTTTTTTTTTTTTATTTATGCCCAACACGACTTCATGTAATAAATCTCACACTGGCCAGGAAAAGGTACTTTTTTTTTTTTTTTTTTTTTCCCCCATTTGAGCTCCTGTCCCCCAAAATTTCTGTGCACACCACTGCAGGTCCTTGAGAATTAATGTGTTTTTTTGGTCTGGTGTGTCACTTGCGCTTATATCAGAGTTTTGGCTTTTTTTTTTTTGTGCCTTCAGCTTACAGCCCTGCATGCATGTTTTCTGCGCCGCCTGCTACTCTGGCTGGATGGAGCGCTCGTCGCTGTGTCCCACCTGCCGCTGCCCCGTGGAGAGGATTTGTAAAAACCGCATTCTGAACGACCTGGTGGAGGCCTACCTCATCCAGCATCCAGGTTCGGACACAAGCATCATGACATGTAAAGACACAAGAGACTAGGGCGGGGCGATGTGGCTTAACAATAAAACTTCTTTTTCAATTTTAAGTGATTTTTTTTTTTCCTTCTTCCTCTTACATTTCTTAATAAAAAATATTATTTTTTTAAATATTCTGAAAAACTGTCTTATTTCAATCATCTCTTCTGCGAGTTGTAGGACAGAATATTAGGGCTCGGCTATGAGACTTTTTAATTAACCCCTTAAAGCCTGCCACACACAATAATTCTTAGAAAAAGCTTTTGTTAAATTATATATCTAAATATTGAAATTATTTCAGCATTACATTGATAAATTGCACAACAAGGGCTAATTAAAAATATATTTAGTGCAATACTGACGTCCAAATGAAGATGTGAATGTATTTTGTACTCTTTTCTTGATAGAATGAAACAATCATCTTAAAACTCTTCAAAATAGACTGAGTCATTTGCTCAATCTTCTCAAAGTTTATCTGCTGATGATTATTTGATGCTGACGTGTTAAAAGATAAAGTCCTTGTTCGTAAACTGACACCAAATAGTAACTTGACAAGATGCTCAACATTCCTCATTTTAAGTTTTGATTTTTCATGTAGGAGTTCTCATAACTTACCACTGCATCCTGCTAATATTGTGACTTTTTTCTCGTGTTACTGCAGCTTTACTCTTGTAATATTATGACTTTATTCTCGTCATAGTAACAATAAAAAAATAAAAAAAAACATAGCCTGCCCTTAATGATCTGTTGTGGAGTTGACACGAACTTAAAAGTCCACATAAATAGAAGATGTAAAACGCGCTTGTCAAATAAGACGGTCGGCTTTGGGTTTTTCTGAACTACAGAAAACCAAGGAGTTCATTGGTGGTGGGGAAAAAAAAAATCCAAATTTTTCAAAAATTACATTTTCAAAAATCGATTACTCTCCCAGCCCTATGAGAGACCAAGATGTGCTACCCTCAAGGTTGTGTTTCTAAACCCAAAGCGTGCCTCTCTCTGTCTTACAGAGAAGAGTCGCAGTGAGGAGGACCTGAAGAGCATGAACAGCCAAAACAAGATCACTCAGGACATGTTGCAGCCCAAAGTGGAACGCTCCTTCTCTGAGGAGGAGGGCAGTTCAGATTACCTCTTTGAGCTGTCTGACAATGACAGCGACTCTTCAGACATTAGGTAAAAAAACAAAACAAAAAAAAACCACCACTAAGCTAACCCAGAGAAGCATGTTTATTTCCTAAGTCCTTACTCACCTTTGCTATGCATTTCTTCCCCTGCAGTCAGCCCCTTCTGATGTGCAGGCAGTGTCCGGGCTACATGCGGGATAGGGGCCAAGTTCTGTTTGCTTCGAGCTCAAACTGTTGGTTCACTGGTCTTCCAACTCTGCCACCTGTCCAGCCTCCTCCCACACCTGAGTGTGGGGAGGGGGCAGCAAGGCCGGCCGGAGAGCAGCCCTCCACGTCCTCCGATCGGCCCTCAGCTGACGGTGAGTCTAGATTAGGCGCTGGCTGGTGTGAAGTTCAAACAGTATGAAAAGGTCACAGTCTGTTCCCCAAAATCCCAAAGATAATATTTATAATGATCCAATGATTTATTTAAAGTGGCTGCTGTTATCACTGCTGGTGCTGAAATGTAATTACAGATGTAGCATATTTGTTTAGAACGAAATTTGGCTAATTTTTGTAGATTTCAAGTGAGTAATGTGTAAAATAATGTAACGGGCCAAAAGGGACATTTTTGTTCTTATAACAATGACAGACCAAATGGAAGAGGACAATTTAAAAAAAAAAAAAAAAAAAAAAAAATAGTATTTTAAAATTTAGGGGTACAAAAATTTAGAAGCTTAAAGCAATTGTGGTGTTAGGTTTATTTAATTTGCGTAGACATTTTCTTAATGTAATTTTTGTGAAAAAAAAAAATATATATATATACACATACACACAAACTGATGATGTTTGTGTATTAATTTAATTAACTGAAAAGGACTAAATAAGTTATGAAACAAAAAAAAACTTAGCAAGATCAGCTTCAGCTTATGTTTAGCACTGCCACGGTTGCTAGGTAGCAAAACATATGTAGGGGTAGGGGAGGCTAGACAGTCACACACTGTAGTTTTGTATTGTATTGTGAACAGAAAATGTTTTTGTAAATGAGGAAGCAAAGTGTCTAAGCTTTCTGACAGCCAGCTGGCCAGCAGTTATAGCAATAAGTGGGGGAGGGAAGCCTTGCTGTAAATCCTCCTCCACACAGACGGAGACAACGCTTTCTCTGTTGTCTCATTAAAAAGCATTAAACTTTAGGGAAAATGTTAAACCTTGAAACAAAACCTTCATACATCAGTAAGTGGGCCATGTCGAGTTTAGACACCCATCAGGTCTGACATTGCTTTTGATTCTTACTTCCAAATTTGACAGAATAATATTTTAGATGGGTCAAGACCAACAAATTCTGATCCCAAACTTTCAAAAAAGTAAGATTTCAGGGGATATTTAGTTTTAAGCTTGAATCTCTCTTGAATCTATAAACCAGTCTGTAGCGCGTCTGAAACCCCTCTTCTTGCCTCTGCTGCACAGCACCTCAGGAGTACTGCTGCCCCCCTCAGGGCCGCCACCTCATCTGCACCTGCTGCCTCCAGCCGATGCCAGACCGGCGGGCCGAGCTCAGCAGCCAGCAGCAAGTTATCGCTCAGCAGTGTGAGTTGTCCCATCAACTGTTCGTCCCTCTTTGTACCTTTAAAAATAAATAAAAATGTGTGCCTTACAGCTGCACAGATCATGATAAATAAAGCTCAGCTGTGTAAAAACCTTCATATGTTGCGTGTTGGCAGGTATGCTGTGCCAGAGTCCGTTCTGCCACATGTACTGGGGCTGCCAGAGGATGGGCTGCCATGGCTGCTTGGCTCCATTCAGTGGTGTGTATCACAGCCATTCATCATTTAACATATGTGTGGTTTACTGATTTGGTCGACTGCATTGTCTTTAGTTGAACACCAAGCTCCTACTTTCTCCGTTTCCATTAAAAACACTTTGTGACCTGTGACCTTTTCACCCGTTTTTTGTTTTTGTTTTCAGAGCTTAATCTGACTGAAAAGTGTCTGGATGGCGTGCTGAACAACAACACATATGAGTCAGAGGTTCTACAAGTAAGTAAACCCTTAATTATTTGTTCCTATTGTTACTCTGCTCTTTTTGTTTCATATCAGAGTTGCTGTTTTTTTTTTTTTTAAAGCATAATTCGTATGCACACCATAGTGGAATAGAACTTCTGACTGCAGGAGCTACTTTGAATTTGCATAAAGTCTGGATATGAAATCCACATATCATTGTGTTATGATATTTAGTGTATTGTTTTTATATTTTCACCAGAACTACCTTTCTGCCAAAGGGAAGACGTGGAAAGATCTGCTCCAGGAGTCTTTGCAGAACTTACAGGAGGGAAAGTTTCTCCTGACAGGTGACTCCACACATCAAAGTTCTTTAATTACTGCTCTCTGAATCTTTTGGGGTTTTTTTACTCAATGCTTCGCAGAACTATTTATTAGCCCTTGTACAGCTTTCAACTTCAGTGCATTTCACTGGAATGTTATGTGGTAGACCAACACGAAGTAGGACAAAGTTGTGAAAATAAAAGAGAAGGTAAAATTAAGGAGGAAAAGGAACAACAGACTGGTCAGACAACATAGGCATTAGAGTGACCTAGTCAAAGTAATGATGATGCACTAATTACAAATGCATGCCACACTTTTCAGAGATTGGTAACTTTTATATTAGGGCTTCAATTAACAATTATCTTAGTAATTGATTTATTCTGACGAGTAGTTGATTATTCGGATGAAAAACATTCTACAGATTTTTTTTTAACCATTTTTTATACAATATTAAAATACATTAAAAGATGCTAAAAAGATTCAGTTCTTTCTTATTGCCTAAAATGCAATCTGAAGATCTGAAACGGGTGAAGCTAATGCTATACCGCTGGAGGAGTTTGGGCTAAAACATGTTTTCAGGAGAAAAGGGTGTGTTTTTTTGTTTTTTTTTGTCGTTTTTTTTGTTTTTTTATCTGTAATGCAAAATGTTTACGTTATTTGTACAGCTCTGGCTTAATTGCTGCTCTAAACGTGCTTTTTTTTTTTTTCTTTTTTTTTAGTCTGTATACCCAGTTAACAATTAATCGGTCGCTAAAATTAGTCGACGATTAAATAGATAAACGATTAATCTGATTAATTGCTTCACCTCTACTTTATATTCTTTTCTTTCCTCCTAAAAATGACTGCTGCCCTGCGGTAGCACTAAGTGGATAATATGTTAACACGTTGAATAAAATCCCAGTAAGACACGTCGACGTTTGTGTAATAAGAAAACACAGACAAGAGTACGAACGCTTTTTGTCTAAATTCACAAAATGCCCTTTTCAAGATGATGATGATGATGATGATGATGATGAGTGCTGACCGTCTCGTTCAGATTGTCGCGTCTCTGCGGACATCCTGCTGTGTTCCTGCTGCGGCATGCGAGCCTTCAAGGAGCTGGCCTACAAGTACAGACAGAACATCCCTCCGTCTGAACTGCCAGGTCTGAATTTTGCTGCGCTAAAGCTGCAGATTTTCTTTTCTCGTACATCTCAAACACTTTCACTGCGTTCTAATAACGTTCGTTCACCCTCAGCTTCTGTGACATCTCGTCCCGACTGTTACTGGGGACGTAACTGCCGCACGCAGGTGAAGGCGCATCACGCAGTGTAAGTCCTGTGTCGCTTCTTCAGCCTCCAAAGTTTGATGTCAGAATTTTGTGCATGTCTTATCCCTATACAACCACTAGAGGGAGACCTTGTATAAATCCTTTCTTTTTTCTTTTTTTCTTTTTTGTCTGAACACCAGGGAAAGATGTTTCTCTGTGGTTCTTGAATGCAAAGCTAATTCTTTCCTTCATTATTTCAGGAAATTCAACCACATATGTGAACAGACGCGTTTCAAGAGCTGAAGAAGCCGGACGTTCGGTTCTTCTGAGTCAAATGCACATGTGAAACATGATCTCGAAGCGTTTCGCCCTGCCCGCCGTAGACGACCCGCCTTATGCAATTGCCTAATGCACATATTAACAATCAGTGTCCATTTACAACAATGACTATGTTCTCCGCAAAAATTCAGGAGAACGGTATCTATGCATTCAGATTATTCCCTTCAAGCGAAGGTCTTTTCACTCGTACAAGTTGCTGTTGCTCAGAATAAACACCCCGAAACAGCCGATATCTGGTAAAGGAATCATTTGTTTAGGTGGTGAAATGTTAAAGGTGCTGGTTAACGTCGCCGTCATCCTGGGCAACAAAAACTTCAATTTAGTTGTTAGACTAGAAGCTGTTTGTGTATGGAAGAGGGATATGTACGCATGCTAAGAAAGTCGTCTTTTTTTTTTTTTCTTCCCTGTTTTCTTCATGAGAGAATTATTTTTTAGCATTTTCCCAATATGCTAACATTATTATTCAGGGATTTCCATAACTCATTACATCTAAGTGATCATGTCAAATATCTTTACTAAGTAAATTACAATAGTATTCATTTATTTCACTAATTCTACTTAAAAGGTGAAAGTCTTAGAAGATAAAGATTCATTACTCTGTTATGTATTTCAGCGTTTTGTTTTTTTTTGTGTGTGTGTGTTTTTTTTTTTTTTTTTTTTTAGAAATTGCAGGTTGAAATGAACGAAAACCCAAAAATTACTCTTTCGGCGAGGGGGTGAAAAAAATGTTTTGGTCGTTTGTAGTATTTTCTGATTTGATGTTATGGCAAACACAATCACTCAGAAGACTACCAGCATAAATGCACTGATTGTTTTCATTGAAAGTAAGCCACAAAAGATGATTGCTAAAAGGATCTTGAAAGTTGAGTGGAAGGAAAAAAAGTGTGGCATATCTGCGTTTTCAAATTAAATTACCTTATTCTTCCAGCTTATTCAGATGCACCTATAAGGGTCACCGGAACAGGAGTAGTAAAATATTTTCAGTCTAAAACAGTCCATCACAATGCTATGTTGCTAGCATTAACCAGTTAAGTATTACCTCTTAGGGATTTTTTTTTTCCTGCTTATATCACTGCGTTTCCAGGCAAAAAAAAAAAACAACATTAATTGTGATCCAGTGTGATATCTGTACAGGATGTTGTTGTTGCCGTGTAGTAAGGGCTAATCTGTGCGATGAAATGCGTTGCTTCCTTCTGTAGAACTTCAGGGAAGAAAAGCAACACGAAGTCAAAGCAGCTGTGACTCTCGGCTGCGTTTACGGGAAACTCTTAAGACGGATCAAGAGACGCGGCATGCGCTCAGTTACTTGCATCGATCTTACCTCTCATCAGAGCGTTGATCTCTGTCGATTTTTTTCTTATCGCTCCTCAGGTACACAACACTTTTATTTTGAAACTTTCTTTGCAAAATGGGCAGAGGTGGGGTGGGGGTGGGGGGGGCAGAAGTGCACTGACATCCTCTTTAAGACTATCAATATCTCAGATTATTAATGTAGTAACAACTGGACAAATCACGCTTGGCTTCTACTAGTTTCTGTCTAGCTGACACTTCTATATAGTAGATTTAAAGTTGTTTTATATATATATATATATATATATATATATATGTATTAAAACTCTAAACTTATCACTAATCTTCCGTTTATTAATGTGTTGAAAATGGTGATGGATGTAAAGAAGTAGAAAATGCTTAAAGCAGGCCTTAGAAAGGCTTCGTTTCACGTGGATTCTGTATTGATCATCGAAATTGTACGCAGATTTGTTTTTCTTGGACGTGGGCGATCCTTACTCAAGTTCCTCACATTTAAGAGAAAGTTCAAAACATTATTAAAACATCCTAAGACATTCTGTGCTTTGCGTATTGAAAATAAATTGCCTTAATCGTACAGAAAGATTAATTCCGCAACATAATGGAGATTTCAGCACAAACAAAATTCCTTTGTAGTATAAGAAAGTTAATTTCTGATGTACATGTAACTTTTATCATATTTAGTTTTACGTTGCCTCTTAAATCAATGAGGCAAATAGAAATATAAAAAAAAGTTGTCAAAGGGCACTTTCCTGTGTCTACCTTCATGTGTGTGGGGTTTATTTCACTGTTTTCTGTATTTTAATTTTTTACCTTTTTTATTATTATTATTTCATGCTGAGTCTAGATATGCATTCTTTAGCAGCTCAGCCTCTCGGCACAAGCCTGATCAACCCCCCACCCCCACCCCGCAGACGAGTTTTAATTATTTGCTGCAGGAGATCCGGCTGAGCTAACAACAATCCCAAGCCGCTCCAATCAGGAATTGGCATTAGCGGCTTTTGAGGGGTGCTGTAAAAAAAAATTTTTTCTTTTTTTTTCTGCAAAAAAAAAAAAAAAAGGAAAGTCCGGACGAAGGTGCTCAGGAGTAAATCAGCAGGTTTCATTCTACCTCATCACAATACGTATGAAATATGTTTGGATTCAAAAAGAACAGAGAGAAGCTGCATGTGCTTCCTCTGTAAGTGGGGGATGTAAATCTTTCTAAATGCCTGTAACGCTTGGATGCATTGCACTATTTTAAGAATGAATCTAGATCATAATCAAGTTCTAGCTGAATCATAGGTCAGTAGGAAGATGCAGGAATTAAGTCGTGGACTTTGAGAAATGTACGTTTCGTCGCATGGTGTCGGCAGTACTGAAACTGTGATTGAAATGCCTTTAGCTCTGACTTCTGATCATTTAAATATAATAAAATTGATATAGTTCAAAGGAAGTCTGGGTTGTTGTTTTTGTTCATGATTACAATTTATTTTACAGCCAAACGACGAACTCGCATGTTTTAGGTTTCTTCCTGCTTTACCAGGTAAAAGTATCGTCCATGCACACAGAGGATTCCATCGTTTGTATTGGGAATGTTGGAACAGGAACACATTTCTCATCTAGTGTAAACTTTATATAAAAAAAGAATATATGTATGTATTTATTTAAAAAAAAAGGGATTTTCGGTGATAGTCTAATTCATCAGAAATGATAAAACCTTCACAGGATGTTCACAATTTCGGTCAAAACATCCAAGAAGTTTTTTTTTTTTTTTCTTCTTTTGCCCATGTTAAAAACACCAGATGTTAACAGTAGCGTGTTTATTGAACCTCTACTTTCATATGAACAACTAAAGTTTAAGTGCTCTGTACTACATAACGGTCTCTATTCTCACTTTATATAGTACTCCAACTTCCCTTTTATAATCCGTTACCAGTCGTAGGAGAACGCGTACGCCGACGTGACAATGATATAAATGATTTATCTACGCCCTACATAATACTTGTGGGTAAAAAGCCACGGTGACCACATGGAGAACCGCAGGAAGAGGCAGGAAAGTGCAGCGGCTGAAGTACAGGAACTAAAAGAAATGAAGAATCGCCGTTCGTGCTTTTAACAAAGTCAGTACCTCTGGAAAATGAACAGCTTTTTCTTTGTCCAAGAGCTTCTTTTTTTTTTTTATATGTGTATATATGAACTGATAAGCCAGCGCAAAATCTTACCAAGTATTTTTGGTTCGGTTTCTTGTAGTAATTGCATAAGATCGTAGTTCGCTTGAAACAAGAGAAAACTGTCTTAAAAGAGGCTTTTCAGCTAGAAATAGGAGCTTGTTTTAAGTCAATAAGTTTTTTTTATATTTATGAAAAAGGAATAGTTTTAATCTGCCAGTTGAACAAGACATTTTTCCCATTTTATAAGTTATAATTTGGGGGAAAATGGTAACTTTAAATGTAAAAGTTAGAATATAAAAATTATAACTTTTAATATAATTTTTGAACTAAAAGTTATAACTCAAGCTTTTTTTTTTTTATCAATATTAAATTCCTGACTAAAATAGAGTTCCTCCTTCTTGCTCTAAAGTTAGTTCAGTCTTTTTATTTCAAGTCTACTAAGATATCTGCACTGAAAACTGGACCAAACATACTTGGTAAAACTTTGTGTTTTTGCAGTGCAGAGTGCAGTTTGTAAAAGTTGATGTCGGAGAAAAAAAAAGAAAAAAAAAAAGGTGTTATTTTTGTTTTCACAGTGCCACTAGTTCAGAAATCCAGGTCTCGGTCAGCACAGTCTCGTCTCCTCGTCTCCTGGTCACATGTGGTTTGTCACGGAGCACAGCCCCGTGGACAGACTCACGGACGGCTGGCTGTTCTTCAGCGCGCCCGACTCGCCGAACGCTCCTGAAGCTGGCGGAGCGGCGCCCCCCGACACCTGACTCCCCCACAGCCTCCACTCCGGCCTGACCCTCTTGGGGCTGACCCCTCCCGCGGGAGGCCGTTTGCTCTCGTGCTTCGCCCTGACCGGTCCGTTCGTCTGCTCCAGGTGCTGAGCCGAGACCAGCGGCTGCCTGTCCTCCTCCTCGGAGATGGCGAACACCGGCACGCTGATGTGATCGCCCTCGCCCGGGAACTCCAGCCTCTTTCCGCCCGGCCCGCTCTCGACATGGCACTGAGTGGAAGAGGAGGAGGAAGAGCAGGAGGAGGGTGAGGAAGAGGAGCCAGGGCCGGTCTCAAAGGGGACGCAGCCCCCCTTCGATGGATCTTTTGTTTCGGAGAGAAGGCCGAAACACGGCCCGGAGAAGCGGGAGCGGCGCAGGTTGCTGGTGGAGTTGAGGCGGCGCTGGCGCTGTGCGGGCTGCGTGAGGGGGTAGGAGGCGTTGCTGGTGGAGGAGTCGGAGACGATGCTGGTGTTCACCTGGGCCTCCAGGTGGGCGTCGGAGAACACCTTCCTGCCGTTGCCTTCTTTGCAGTCGGGGATCAAACCAGATGGCGTCTGAAATGAAAAGTTCGACGGGTCAGAAGGTATTAAACTGGGCTCTCAGAATGTCAGTCGCAGTAAAGCACACGTGTCAAACTCAAATCCAGATCTTACAACCGTCAACGTTTGTGTGCTTAAATATTATTTTATCATCAAACAAACCAAAACAGCTTTTATCTGTGTACTGCCAAATTGCATCAATCAATTCCAATTCCACGATCGTCGAGATTCACAGACAGATACGTTTTTTTGTTCTATCACATCTTTAAGAGTTTCATTTGGTGCAAGACAAGTCAAAACTTTGGGTTCCAGTGATGCTAGGGGGCAATACACCGAGCTACTGAAATCAAACAAATCTGGTGTCAATCACCTGTGCTTTGTTTGTGCTGCTAAAATTTTCCAGCACAATATTTTACACCAATTTTTATTGAATTGGGTAATGTGGTGGGGCCGACTGAACCCTTGACATTTAGACGTCCATTAATATCTTCAAACCAAAAGCAGCACAAACAAAAAAGAAAAAAAAAAATCTGCTGCACAAACGTAGAACAGCACAAATTTGTTTGATTTCGTAAATGTGGGAGAGACTGGTCGACCTTCTACGACCTCCAGAAACTTTTATTAATATCTTAAAAATAACAGCAGCACAAACAAATTGCTGCACATTCTTAACATTAAACGAGAACATGATTTAATTTACATTAAATAAATCAAATAGTGTTCATGCATCTCACAATAGCGTCGTCTCATCAAATGCAAACGCTGCCATTTGTTAACGTTTTAACAGGTTTTTTTTTGTGGGTTTCACCAATGAATTCGGGCTCAACCGGCCCTTTGAGAACATCCATGATCGTGACACGGCCCAGAGTGAAACTGAATCTGGAGCCCTGCAGTACAGAGCCGAGTACTGACGTTGTCCACCAGCTTGGTGAAGGGGCTGGAGGAGTTCCAGCTGCACCATTTCTTGTGAAGCTGCGGCAGCGGAGGCAGGAAGTCCTGGAAGGTGCGTACGCTCCACGCTCTCGGCCGCGAGCAGACGCTCTCTCTAAGGGACCTGGCCCCGGCCGGCGAGGTGTGGGGGTCCGCTGAGGGCCAGTCGCATGAAGGACCGGGGCCGGTGTCACTGTGTCGCAGGAACCTCTCCCGCTGCTAAGAAACACACAAGTCTTCCAAGTAAAAACATGGATACGAATGAATCCAAACAACAGCAACACAAACATATTAGTACACTTTGTGCAACTTTCACGTTTTATCATGTCGCAGCCGTCAACTTTAATGCGTCCTATTAAATTTTATGTCACAAATCAACAGAAAGAAGATGATAGTAATGGAGTGGAGGAAAAGATAGACATGATTTGAAGCCTTTTTTATATATATATATATTCAAATCAAAATCTGAGGTTCTGGGTTCGATTCCCGGCCTGGGGTCTTTCTGCACAGAGTTTGCATGTTCTCCCTGTGCATGCGTGGGTTCTCTCCGGGTACTCCGGCTTCCTCCCACAGTCCAAAAACATGACTGTTAGGTTAATTGGCCTCTCCAAATTGTCCCTAGGTGTGAGTGTGTGTCTGCATGGTTGTTTGTCCTGTTTGTCTTTGTGTTGCCCTGCGACAGACTGGTGACCTGTCCAGGGTGAACCCCGCCTCTCACCCGGAACGTAGCTGGAGATCGCGATACATTTCTTATAAGAATTTCTCATTTATCGTCAAGTTAAAAAAATAAAAAAAAACTGTCCACGTTGGAGGGGATTGTCGGTTTTAATATTTTCTCCACTGTTTGTTCAATGACAATATCATTACATATCAATAAAAGTAAAACAATGTTTAAATGCAGTTACCTTGTGCAATTCAGTGACTTTTTCATGACACTGCGTTATATGTTGCCTTTCGTTGTTCATCTAAGTTAATTTTCCTTTATTCTTCCAAATCTCAAATGAATCCCTGCAGAGATTCATGGATACCAAACAACGGCAAGGAAGGAAGGAAGAAGCTACGTGGCAAATAAATGACCAGAGGTTAAAAGAGATGGCCAAAGACTGTAAACAAACAAATTAAAAATAAGGTTCAACAGACAACATAAATAGCTTCCATATCAGAGACGGCATTATTCTTAAGCACTCAACTGCAGCAGCAAGGTCGCTGACCTGCACCGGGCCGGACAGACCGTCAACAAATCAAGCACGCATCTCTGCTTGAGCAACAACCGACGGTCGTTGCTAAAGGACGTACGATCTGTGTCTCCAACTGTCAAACCGTCGCCTGGAGAACTAAATTAGACTGAGATAAGCCGGTTTATTATCGTTATCATCCTCTGCTGTCAAACGACGGTCAGATACGGTTTGCGATAAGAAGTGACAGTTCTGTCGTTTCAGATGGAAGACAGCTTTACGCCTGAACGCCTCCCAACGCATTTAGTTGTGTACGATGCATTAGCCAAAGCAAAGGGTGCTGACTAGCTGAGCACACTGACTGTGTGCATCTCTCTTAGAATACTCGTCATTTTTTTATTGAGAGTCAATTAAATTAAAAAAAAAAATCTGTCAGGGGAACAGATGGGGATTTTGGAATGATTTCAGTTTTATCTGGAGGAAAACTGCACTGCAAAAAGAAAAATAAATAAATCTTACCAAGTGTTTTTGGTTCAGTTTTCTAGTGCAAATGTCTTAGTGCACGTGAAATAAGACAAAACTAACTTACAAGTAACTTTTCTGCAAGACAGAAAAGTCTCGTTTCAGGTCAATAACGACGAAAAAAGTACATGTTCCTTCAATACTGGCAGATTATTTCACTTATAACAAGATATTTTTTCCGAAGTCATGATTGAAATGCTCTCATAAGATTTTGGTTTTTGCAGTAGGGTAAAGGTGCAACATACACCTTTACCCTGTGCTGGACCTTAAAATACCTGTTCAAAATGTAATATCCGCAAACGTCAACAAACTGAAGCAACGCTGAAAAGAAATATGGCGAATGCACCACAAGCAGGACGAATAGCCCTACAGATTAAAAAAAACTGACATACTTTAGCTCATAAATAACGATGTAGTAGAATGTGTGTGGGGGGGGGGGGCTTACATTTTCATTTATATAATTTCAAAGCATTTCATAATGTCCTGATATGCACAACCCGAGATGAAATAAAGTCGGTTGTTTTGGCGCACAACAACCGATTGTAGTTTTCCTGGAGCGGCAAAATCCAGTCAGCAAATTAAGAGTGCAAGAGTTACTTCATCAATTTTGATCAGCCAGTTGCCCGTCGATCAGCACAAGACGGGAGGCTTTAGTTGTTCCAGAGAGAACTAATCCTTCCCACAGAGTCTGTAGCGGCTAGCTTTGTCTAGACTAGAATTAGCGCGCGGCTTTAATTAAAACGTTCTTTTGCCCGGTAAAGCCCCGCAAGCACAATGGCAACTTTTACACTTGACACGAGGCAAGAGATCAGCAACTCCAGTCAATCAGAGATCGAGCTGGAAACATTTCAGGAGGAGGTGGGAGGCGGAGAGGGTGAGAGTTGGGAGTGTTGCTCGGAAAAAGGTCCGGCACACACACCTTCACACAGATTAGTAGAACCTGTCGAACGTCCAGGCAGCGAATAACTCTGGAAAGCTTTAGAGCCGGAAAGCTCGGCTTTTCGGCGAGAATGCCGTCGAAACAAACCAGTTTAAGATTTTCTTGAAGTGTTTTTTTTTTTTTCTTTCTTTTTATCAAATCAAAGCCGAAGCATTTAAAACACGGGAGTTAATGATGCTTGCACGAACATCCAACTTCCACCCAACTTCCACCCCCACTAATTATTTCTGCAATGCGTCGTTCCCATGTAACATTTACCAAACATTACTTACATGGTTTTCTGAATCGAGGACACACACAGGCAGACCACACACTGTGTGTGTCAAAGCGTGCAGCGGCACAACACAGCAACGCACACGCACACACACACACACACACACACGCTGAGCTGGGAATCTGGCTCTGAAGATAATACTCCATTAGCCTAGGCTGCAGAAAAGCCTGCCAGTCCTTCAAAAAGCTGCCAGAGTTGTTTTATGCCAACTCTTATTCCAAAAGAGCACAAAAGAAAGCAAAAAAAAAAAAGTGCCTGCTTCCTCAAAACTCCTCCTCCTCTTTTAATTATCCTCATTTCCCATTCATGTCCTCATAGTTGACATAGTTTTAGATTGTACCTTGCGTACGTCGGAATAATCGTATCAGTCTTATTGGGAACATTAGGTCAGTTCAGGAAAAAATAGAAAAAGCCAGTGCTCTGCCACCTCCGATGTTCATTTGTTCTGGGAACTTTTCCACATTAGCGGGTCGAAACACAGAACTGAGGGCTCCGCCGCTGCGATTACATAAACTTTTTCTGCTCTCGTCCTTACAGCATCGCGTTTGGACAGAGACCTTTGAACCAGCGTGCTAAGTGAGGCAAGACTGTGAGGAATTCACAGCCGTGTCACGCCCCTGGTTAGCGGATAGCATTCAGCGCCATTCTCGTCATTTCACATCGGAGAACCAATGTTAGCGCGCTGGTGCTACGAGAGGAACGGGGTCAGGAGCTCAGGAAGAGCCATGGGGTTTCGTTATCCTACACTGGCAACAAAAGTCAAGGGAAAAAAAAAAAATCTCTTTTTATTGCTTTAAGCTAGCTGAAGTTAGCTTAAAGTCTCACTGAAGTTAGCATATAGCAACATGTGCTACGAGTCTATGTAGATTACCTGTCCTTTTCAGTGCAGCACATTACTTTAAATTTTTTTTTCCACGTGTGGATACAAGCTTAAAAATTTGTATTCTCACCCCTCGGATTGTACGTTTTTCATATTCCCCGTGAGCCACTCGAATTTCAGGACAACGGTCGTTTTTCAAAATGGCTGCCATTTTTCAGCCTTTTAAACCAGTCATTGCCATAAAATGTTACCCGTTTTCATGACTTAAATAAATTTTTATGTCGCACCATATGCTTTCGTCTTTGGTCATCCTGTTGATACAACTTTAAAGTGATAATACATAGCAAATCAAAAAAACAGATATTTACTGACAGTTGCTAAAACGTTATTGATGTAACTGTAGTGAAAGAGAAGGCTGAGTACTAAAGCATGTCACAAATTTCAGGACTTTTTCTCCCCTCTCTGTTGAAAAGAAAAAACTTATCAGTTTTGCTTCCACTTCACAACTGTGGGCTTGTTACCGTTTGCACCCGCAAATTTCGCGCATGCGCACAACGCTTGGAGGGCCAGAAGACTATTTTTTTATTTCCAATCCATAACCGCTCTGCCGTGGTAGAACAATTCTGTTGTTCATTAGTGATCGTCTGAACACAGCCAATTTAAACAGCTGCTCTACTGATGATCTGTCAGAAAGTTAGTGTGCGAGTCGCCTTTTTTTTTTACTTTACTGAACTGAAAAACGCCGAATTCCACAGCAGGTAGTCAAAGTCAAGCTAGCATAGCTAAACTACTTCCCTGTTCCGCGCTTTTTTTTAATTAAAACTTTTTCCTGACCTGTGAAATGTGATACCCTTGGACCTTGTTATCTAGTTGTCATAGTGTTGACAATTAAAACCAATGGTAGTCATTGCAGTATTTTGCACTCCAGCAGGGAGCTGGAGGGCGGGGCCTTGCGCACACGGCGTCACTTTGCAACGTGTCTACACACTACTTTGTGTCAGTCTATTTAATAAAATCCCCCCGCACCCCCAAAACACATTGACATCTGTGACTGTGGGGACAAGTCATGGAAAGTCTCACAGGGTGTGAATTGTTTTTGCAAGGTACAGTAGGCATTACTGTTAACATCCAACAGGTTCTTACAGCATGAGGATAGAAGGGCAGCCGGCTTGGGCAAGCAGCTGGTGATACAATGAAAACCTCATCTGCACCGAGATCAAGTTCAGCCAAACCGCTGCAGGAGAGCTCCACGTCTGCAGTCTGGGGCGCATCGCCTTTAGCAGCGACTGCAGAAAGACAGAAAGACAAACTATTAGACAACATAGCAGGGGCTTTGTGTCCACGCAGACACACTTTCACAGCTAGGAGGAAGCTTGCGAGCTGCAGCAGTTCTCTGTAAAATGCTCTGCAACCTGCATCAACCCAGAAGAGCTGTGTGGCTCATCACTAAAGATAATGGCATTTAAAACAAAGTAGGAAGCTTATGAAGATGGACAACAGCCTTTTTTTTTTTGTTGTTTCTGAACAATATTAACTGGAACCACAATGGCATATGTAATGAGCCAAATTCTCAATACGTTGTAATAAATGAGAGTACCGTATTTTTCGGACTATAAGCCGTTACTTTTTTCCCCACACTTTGAACCATGCGGCTTGTAGCCCGGTGCGGCTTTTCTGTGGATTTTTCTTCAACCACCAGGGGGCTCTACAGCAGGAAGTGAATCAATGGAAGTCAAAATTGGAAATCAAAGAAAGAAGTGCTAATTTTCATTGAGAACAAGCACATGCTAGCAGCAGGTACGTCGGAGAAATGTTTTCAAACTCATACCCCCTCATCATAGAAACAACACGAAGAAGTTCATATGTTGCCGCTTTTAAGTTGATGGCTATCGATCTGGCAGTACAGATCGATAGCCGCTGCACGTAAGCGCGGCGTGAACGAATCCATGATTCTCTAAATAGCAGATTTATTAAGGACGCAGCCTTCTTGTGAAAAACCGACAGCGGCGGAGACACCAGTGGCTTATAGCCCGGTGCGGCTTATATATGTACGTTTCGAGTTTTTTAAAATAACTTTATAGGTGTGGCTTATATTAAGGTGCGCCCTATAGTCCGGAAAATACGGTAATCATTTTAGCATTAGCCTGGCACTTCCTCAGACGACGCTAAATGAAAACCCTGTAAAAGATAAAAGGAAACAAAGATGAAAAGTTGGCAGAACCTAAAATTGGAAACAGTTTTGCTACGCTTCAGCAACATATTTATTTAATTTGTTTATTTCATTCATTTACAGTTTAAAATTAACCCACTGACACACGTTGATATAAACAAACATTTTGAATGAAAAGGAGTAGTTTGGGCTAATGTGTGTGTGTGTGTAAAATTCCATATGCATATTTTTTTTAATTCCAAATAAGAGACCAATCCGATTTGCAAAATAAGAATAAAACCTGCTATAGTCAATCATAAAAAAACAACCACGGAAACATACCAAGGACCAAGCTTACATAGAGTCACTGCAGTTGTCCAAATTAATTCCCCTACATTGGACATAATCGCACTGATAAAATCAAACAAGATACAATATGTTTTTAAACGAGGCCCACCTTATTTAAAGAGAAGCTCACTCCGAAAACTTTTCTGGGACGCAAAAAGACTAAATAGTCCACCTGGTTTATGCTAATATTGCTCGCCATCGCTCCTATTCAGTCTACGCCAAACCACGCCCACACACACTAGAACTCGAGGCAAGTCCATTCTGATTGGATGAATCCTGGGCTGACCAAAATTAGCCCCAATGAGCCGCATAGGGGGCGTGACTAGACAGTAACACAGAATGGGGCTGTCAGAAGTTAGCCCTCCGGAAAGACCCAGGGCTTTTTCCCCTGGCGGTTTGACACCAGGTTTGTTGAAAATGCAACAAAATGTGATACATTATTTCTAAAATCTATTTATTTTTAGGTAGTTATTTCTAAGTTGTTTATATTAACAACTTTTTTATAAACATCAGAGCCCTACTAGCACATACACCAAGTTGTGACCTTTCATGAATTTGAAGCTGAAGGTCAGCGCATTTGTTGGATCTCTGTGACGGTTTCTGCGTATATTTTTTGCAAAAATAAAAAAAGCCTGCAGAAATTTCAGTTTGAACAATCCCATACGAAAAGCTTTGCTGCACTTCTCTGATAGAGAACTTAGTGAGGTTTTGCCTCAACATTAAGGACACCACGGTGTCCTTAATGTTGAGGCTTTCACAGATCCAGCTGTTTTATAACATTTTGATTACTGCCCTACCTGAAGATATGGACAAGTTTAGGCAAGTACATACAAGGATAGTTTCTGCTATACCCGACTGGCATGTTCTCTTGTCTTTCTTATTTTGTGAATGGTTAAGAGAAACGGAATTATGTGTTGCTTCATATTAATACCCACGAGAAACAGGAAGTAAGGGATTATTATGCGGGTTAGTTTTAAAAAAAATAAAAATGAATAAATAAATAGTTCTGTTACTTTTATTTTATAAAATTGCTGTGATGCTAAACCTTTGGCTCAGCTGCTTTTATTAAAAACGGCTAGACTTTTTTTTTCTTCTTTTAATGTGAGATTAACAACAACGGAATGATTTTATTTAAGGATTATGACGCATATTTGGCAGATGTGCATATAACCCCTGGCACTTCACAAGTGGAGTACATGTTGAAAGAGCAAAGAAAAGGCAGCATGTAAATCAGAGAATCCATTCCCACGCAGCCAAACTGATAGATCTTCTTCTCCGCCCTGCGTGGAGGATACACTTTAACGTCTGAATGAGCGCAATGACCACATGAAAAGATTTATATACTTGATGGTGTTATTATCATTCCTGAAATATTCCAGCCAAAAGTTTAAAAAAAAAAATAAGAAAAAAAGTGGTGCGAATAAATCTAAATCGACATTCACAACAGCTTTGCTTTTGCAGGGCCCTCGGCTCGTTTCGGTGCTATTACTGAGGCATTCCGGGGTCACGGAGATAAATTTAAATAAATAACTGAGCAGAGTGTAGTTGCTCAGCCATTAAGGAATTCACATTGTGGGAATACATGGATCTGTGCAGGTGTGTCACCTCCCAACCTGCACGGGGCTGGTTGCTGTCGTCGTCCTGCTCTGCGGTCATCTCTGGACCGGCTTGATTCTCAGCCATCAGCTGGAGTTCACTGATCTCGGCGGCAACGCTCTGGACTCCCTCCGCGACCTACAACACAATGCACGCAGATTATTCATCATATCAATGCTGGAAACACATTGGGTGCTGTGTTAAAGCCCCACAAAAATAACAAAAAAAAAAAAAAAACACGGAAATCTTGGAAAGTATAACTTCACCGTGGATCTGACAATTTCCAACTTGACTGGCCAAGTTGGAAAGTAAATTTGGACTTTTTTCCCCAATCAGTAGCACACTGATCACAACACTCTTCAATGTGGAAGTCATTACTGAATGAAGAAGACAGAGGAGTATTTGGCTGTAGTCTTTACTGGGTGCTGCTTATTTCTTATTCTGCAGCATGAATATACCTACTTATCTATCTATAACCAATGTTTACAGTAATGCTAGATGTGACGACAGTTTGACAGCTGCACCTCGAGTTGTTCAACCTCCTATCCAAGTTGTTTATTGGAAAAATAATATTCAAGCTAGCAACTACTTGTAATAAACAAATCAAATAGGAACATTTAAGTGGCTCCTTCAAATTAAAGACAAAATGTGACTTTACATGACTCCCACAGTCTTAAAATTATACAACGCCTTCATGACAAGCACCTTTAGTACTTACTGTGGCACCTGTTAGCTGTTACACTACACTACTGAGAGTAGTGTAGTGTAAGCAGGTATTGGCCTGTTTTCTCAAACTTTTTGAGCAATACTTGTTACTTAGCAACATTTGAAACATAAAATAGCACCTTGCCGTTAACGGTAAAGGTTTTGGAGGCGTTTTGTCCCAAGCACATACCTCATGCAACTAATGAAGCCCTCGACTGGTTCCATCAGGTGTACCTGAGACCACACCTGCTTTCATGTGTGCTATTATGAAGAACTGTATTCAGAGGGTGAGGACGACTAATTTTGAGATTGTTTGAAAGACATAGACACACCACAGAAGAACTGAAACCTGCAGGGCTGCAACAAGGGTTTTCTTACGAACGGGTTTGGGTTCTCCTAACTAAAGTTGGTTGCAACCAATCAGTCTGGATTCCTCTTATGTTATCGGTTAGCTGGCAAACAACTTGGTACAGGCAGATTTTTTTTTGGAAATGTTTGCAGCAGCATCTACAGTACATTCTGATGAGTACAGCAATGGTTTTAAAATTGGTCTCATTGGGTTGGTTTTGGACTTTATCTCACTTCCTTCAAAGTCTTGATCTTGTCTCGGTTGGACTAGACTACAACTAAAGAGAACTTAATGACAGAAAGGTTGGAAATAAGTATTTTGGCTGATCGGTTTTGGCTTTACAAAGTTCAGAGATATTGACCAAATGTATCCGATCGGTACTCACCTCTCGTTTTGCTTTTGCTGTGCTCGAGATGTTTTTATCATCAAGACAAATTAAGTTGGTAGTCTTGAATGACTTTGCCTCATGGTTTGAGATCATTTGTTCACACTTAGTTTATGACGTGAAAAATTATAATTTTTACGCTTTAAACAAAATAAATATTTCTATTTTTATTAGCTGGTTATAATCACGTTTTCCGTTGACTGAATAGTTGAAAAGCAAAAATGAGTCAAAGTCTAATTTCCACTACAACAACACAGATAAGGATAATAAGGCCGTAAAGCAGGCTTTGCAAATGTTACCAAACAGCCTTTGTTGTAAATCTGTGACCTGGAGTGAACCTCCGCTGGTTCGGCTCAGTGGGGAGTGGGTGAGAAAGAGCCACAGAAGCAGGCGGCGTTGGCCCTGGGTAGCGAAAATATATTAAAAGACATGTCCGCTGATCCCGCATAAACCTCCATTTCCAGAGGAATGTCTGGCAAATGAATCAGACAGCAGAGACAAGAAGGCAGGTAGGGGATAAGTCTCATGCGGAGAAACAAACAGGGATGAACGAGGAGAAGCAGACGTATTTAGACAGGGACCGGCATCTGATCCTTCTTATAAACAGAGTCTTTAGACAAAGATGAACCACTTGAAAATATTACGAGAACCTTTTAGCTTATAAAGGGGAATAGACTTGTCAATCGCAAATAATCTCTAAATCTTGTTTTTTTTTGTTTTTTTTTCCTTTTTGTGAAATTCCGTGCCAGACTCGTAGGCATCCCGCAAATTCTTTCACCACACGAACAGCTACGGAAAAAAGCAAAACAACAGGCGCCTTGACGTCAGAGATTTAAACAAGACAAGGTCCACCTCTCACTCCCTATGGAGTCTCTAATAATCAGCGCTTAATATGGAGCCCCTGACTCCAATTTTATGGATTTAACAGTCTGGGGTGGTTTCTTTCCCCCACACATGCACACACAGTTCAACTAAAACGTTGCTAAAACTTTTAGCTTTGTGCATCATGTATTTCCAGCACCAAATTTTCAGAAGAACAAACTGCCAAACAGAGAGGATGTTCAGGAGAAAAAAAAACATTTTGTTTCTGTACCTCAGAGTTGCTGGACGTGCAGGAACCAGCTCTTTTTGGACACAGTTTGGGTCTGGAAAACAAAAAAATAACCATAATCAGTTCAAGTGCTAATTAAAGACAGATCTGAAGCTGCTGCTAAAGGAAAACCATTCTGATGTTCGCAATGTGACCAGAAATTTAAAAATGGACACAGTCCCATGAAGCTGTGCTGAAATGGGAGCTTTCTGGCAATATAATTACCTCCATTAACTTTTAGTATAACACCCGCATACTTGTGGCGATCTGACTCAGTATTTGTTCTGTTGTGGCCCTGAATAATGAAGCAAGATGCACCGCAAAAACTTGATTTCTCACAAATCAGTCGACTAGAGTCTCACAGCTCTAGTCGTCTCCAACCGTTCCTGTAATGGCTGTTGCTGAGCTGTCGTTGCATTTTTTCGCTGGTAGGAATTTAAAACTTTGCGATGTGTGATAACAAGCTCTAACTTGTCTCTCCATTTTAATTACCAATAAAGTAGGATCGGCATTATTTCTACATTTGCCTTGCCTTAAACCCATTTTTTGACATGTTACAACCACAAGCTTAAATGTGTTTACAGGGATTTTGTGTGATAGACCAATTGGAAAAGGGAAGGAAAACGATACTTTTTTTTCTTGTAGTCTGTGTTTGTAATCAAACCCCGGAGTCAGTGATTTGCACATTTAGAGACTGAATTCTTCCAGTTATTCTCAGCTAAACAGAATAAGCTTCATCAAACTAGACTGGCGGAGTTCATAAACATCATGTTTGCCACATTTTCCCTAGACTTGAGTGGACCATTCCAGTAAAGGAATGCTAACATTTCACTGCAACCAACCAGGAATGCGAACAGTTCATGGACTTCTGGCTAATTGTTGATTAATGGTTTATTAGATTAAAATTAGTTCCAATCGATTGATTCAGAACATGCGCTTGGACCTTCATTCAGTGTTGCAGTTTGTCCGTCGTCCGGCAGAGGGCGACTCCGGTGATCCAGAAGTCAGTTGACACAGAAACAAAGATGGCGGCCCTAGCCCAGAACGGTAAAGAGAAATGGTCTGAACAGAGTTCGGTGTTGAATGAGAAATGCGACTTAGGCAGTTCTGTTTTGAAATATAAAAACTCAACAAGCTGCTTAAGTTTCACCTTAATAGAGCTCATTCAAAAATTACTTAATTGTATTTAGACAGGGACTGGCATCTGATCCTTCAGATGCTGGTCTGAAGGATCAGACAATTTCCTGTTAATTTAGTCAGTGTTTAATACTGCTGACACAAAATAATGTAATGATTACACTATAATTACATTATAATTATAGTGTAATTATAATGTAGCCCTTTGTGTTATGGAAAGACAGTCGGCCCTTTTGACATAAGAGAAAAATAGGCTTTTTTTAAAAAAAAAAAAGGCTATTTATTAATTGCTAGTCCATCGATGAGATCAATCAACTTTAGATTAACTCATTAATTGATAACTTGCATTCCTACAAACAAACTTAGGCTGTAAAATTAACCTCTGTCCAGTTTCAATTTACTCACAACTCCTAACAGGTCTTCAAGCATTTTCCTGCATTTAACTCCATTCATCTTCCCATAATCCGCCCTCCCCTTCGCCTGCACAGCGTTTTTCATGCAGGCCCAAACTTTCCATTTTAAATTTATCTAACTAGAACACATTCTCCGCTGTTTGCTTTGTCCCCCACATGGATAGTGGCAAACTTCAAACAAGATTTCTTATGGCCTCCCTTCAACATTCGCTTTCTTGTTGTCACGAAAGGGCAGATATATGGAGTGTGAGGCTAATAGGTGTCCTGCCAACTTAAACTGCGGATCTTAGCAGCTGCTCTAGATTCACCGTAGGGCCTCTCATCTGCTTTAGTGATTAATGCTCTCCATGTCCAGCCCTGACAGATTAGGCGGGCCATCGTTTCTCAGGTCGCTTTCCGTTGTGCCATTCTTTTTCCATTTGGATTGAAGAGAGCTCAGGGAAATGTTCAAATTGTATTTCACAGCCTAATCGTGCGTGAAGCCTCTCCGTAACTTTCACCTCGACCTGTCTGGTTGGCCTTCGTGTCCACCGTTAGCCTCCGTTAGCCTCAAACCTTTGACGTCTTTACATAGTAGCCGGGTTTATGCTGAGACTAAATTACACACGTGAAGTCTACCCACTAATTTGCCAGCAACTGATGGTGCTTGAATGCGACGGGTTTTATTTAGGAGTATCAGAGTAAACTAGATTGACTTTTTTAAAGTATTTATAAAAAAAAAAGTTTAAATGTGGAAGAACCCAGGATTCTTTCCTTCTTCTTCACAATCACGCACCACATTGTGTTGTTCTGTCATATCAAAACGTCAATAAAATACATTGATGGTTGTTGAAAAATGTGAAAAACTTCAAGGGGAGGGAATATATTTTTGAATATTGCTCCCCACCTCGCCCCCTACACACATGGCTATTGTTATTAATATTCTTAAAAGATGGTGTGCGTTGTCAGTCTTTTCTGGAGTATTTGTCTAACTTTCCTCCCCGTTTTGAGATTTATTTGACCCAGTAAGTATGAAATACGCAGACATGTAGGCTCTTATTAAAAGTGAATATCACAGCTGAGTGAGTTCATTACCTGTCACCAGTAAACGGAGAGCAACCCCTGCGGATACCCTTATCCACCTCTGGCTGTTTCCTAACAATTTTCACCTTTGAAGGTGAACTCAGTGCTACTTAAAACACTGCACGACTGTGCCTGACTAGCCTGGCTTGGTACCAGCTGTTTCAGTGAACTCGTATATATTAATAGGGAACATCAGGAGGGAAAAAAACCCAAAACAAAACAAAAAGAAACAACAACAACAACAAAAAAATCTAGCTACTGAGCTTTTGCGTTTGGAGTTGCGTATTAACGCGCGTCCGTGCATCCGTGTTTGTGGTGTTGTTGGTATATACACTTTCCTTTTTATGGAACACGTGTTTCTAATTTTACTGGCCTTATAAAGTGAGAGCCTGCGGAGTTATTGTGCTTGCAGAGGGACCGACGTACCAAGCTGCTCAAATTCTTTCAGAAAGTTGAGGATTATTACAGGCACAAATGTAAACCCTTCCAGAGGTTCAAACCCATCTACAGCAAGGGGGTAAAACAATCAGCTCGTCAGAACGGATTGTATTACCCTTGCTTAAGATTAGCGCCACTTATGGGGCTGGGAACAAATGTAATTTACACCTTTTTAACAGCCTTTGAATGGTACTGCTACCAAACTCACACTGGGCTCTGCCTCTCCCGGTTGTCCCCTAGCCGCTCAGTTACCCGCCCTTTGCTTTCATCCTGCCTTCCTGGTTTTGTGGCGCTGGAATTAATGCCAGGTGCTGCACCTTGAATGCCCTCTCGGTGTTTGGTGAGAAACGCCGACATCAAGGAAGACGCACCGCCGCAGCCAAAGCCAACTAATCACCAAAGGTCACCACATAAGGCACCGAGGCGCCCAGCTGAGTCAACATTACAGGAATGTGACGACGCAGGCCAGAGTGTGTGCATTTTCTTTCGAGCTACGCAGCGGCAGGAGATGCAGGAGTTCAGATCTTGGGAGTTCACGGTTGCTAATGCTAAGGTTGCTAATTGCTAGCAAACGACGCTGAAGCTAACTCAAAATCACTTTCGCCTTTGTTTTTGTGAAACCCTCCTTCACAGAAGCTGCTCTCTCACATAGAAGGGCATCACTTCTACTCAAAATATAGTTAATTAACATAAAAATAAATATTTTGATTTTTTAATGTTGTTTAAGACTTATAGAGAGAAATTAAAAATCAACTAATCAAAAATGTACTGCACCTGTAAATCGATAATTGGTTGTAAAATTCTGATCAGTGTATGCATCTTTTCCTCTTTCTTTCCAAATTAATTATGTCCTTTAAAAACAGTCATTTTCAGCAAAACCAAAAGTGGTTCATTATTTCACATTAAGTTAATACAGAGGCTCCAGTTGCCAATGTTTAATGAAAACTAAGAGAAATTTTTAGACGGTGAATTTCTGCACCTTCCAGTGTCAAACACAAATCACCAACTGTATTAAGATCAATTAACTGTTTCATTAAGCCTTTTTCTAGGCACTATTTCCACTGGTTTAAATTGTTTGGTTGGTTCTGTTACCTGAAAATGATGCAGAGTACAGTCATGAGTATCAGAGCGAAGAAAGCGGCTCCGCTCACAGCGGCAAGAAGGGAGTTCACTCTGCCGCCTGACGGGGACGTGGTTCGTTGGTCCCCTCCCGGCTCGGTCAGGTTGTGGTAGTGGAACAGAAGAGCGAATCCGCGTCCCCAGTGGGTGGTGGTGATCAGCTCCATGATGACCTCCACCATCTCTTGGCTTGAGCCAAAAACCAGCTGGCTGCTGGGAGGGCGGTTGGACCCGCAGAACCTAGAAGAAAAGGTGATGAGGTCTGAGATGTAGAGGACGTCGTGGGGGCAGGCGTCAAGGATGGACTGCTGAGTTTCAGGGCTCACAGGAGGAGTTCCTGTGGAGGGTGGTGAGCCATAGGTGGTCTCCTCCATGACCGCGCTTGGGTTCAAAGTGGGACTGAGATTTTCATTTGAGGGAGAGGCAGAGACAGAGTTGTTGACCTTGTCTGCAGGTGGCGCAGCACCAGGTAGGAGAAGGAGGGAAGAAGGGGGCAATGAAGACTGAGTAGAGGACAGGTCTGCAGATCTTTTGGCAGAATTTGAAACTTTGGCAATCTCCATTTTTGTAGACTGTTCCTGGACCACAACTTGATTAGGAACGCCATCTCGGGATGTCTTTAAAAGATCCTTTGCGCTCTGAAGCGCTGGTTTTGCGGCTGCCAACAAGCTTTCGCCAGCGGATAAGCCAGTAGGGGTGACCTTCCCTCTGTCTTCTGTTGCTGCCTCTTCGTCTTCTTCAAAATTAGAGAAAGCAGAGTACTGAGCTTCAGAATCGTGGCTTTCGAACACGTCAAAGTCAAATATCTCTAGAACAAGCTGGTAATCGACTGGAACAACAAACTGCCAAACACAGTGAGTCCCAGAGGAGTAGTTGTAGGGGAAGCCAGGAGACAAAATGAGGCCCTGAACGTCCACCACATCCACCTTGGCACCGCAGTCGAAGTACACCTGAAAAACATAATAAATATAAGTCATTCTGCTTTCTCCCGGCATTAAGAAGATCACATTTTCACTTAAATCTTCCCAAAAAGATATCTATAATATGTCAGCATCATTGTTAGCATCATTGTTAAAAATGAGCAAAGCAAGTTTAGAGACAGTAACAACTGACTATAGAACTGTGCTCCTAAAGAAATTCACAGGACAATGAAACTGATAAGACAACCCCGGTGGCAACCCCGGTAACCTCCCTAGGAGACCTGGTCTCCGTTATCTTTTTAATCTCATTGGAGTTTCAAGAGTTAAAACGTCACTGAAAGCCTGAGCATATTCCCACAACAACTGAGAAATTGGTTTGTTTAGTCAAAGTGGCAAGAACAGAATATGTTTGTTCTGGTCAGCACATTTTGTACTTTTTGAGAATCTCAAATGCAGCGCTCCAAGGAAATCTTCATGGCTCCCGTCATAGGCCCTTTTTCTGGCCATGCACACAACAGCTGTCGGGACGCCACATGAGAAAAGAGCTTGTCCATATCGTGTCCCAAGAACTTCCAGACCAGAGCCGCTAAACAATAATAAAGTCATTCTTGTCCTACAACTTTGGGTTTCTCGGTTCTTGCAGAGTAGATACAGGACTTTAGGTAGCCAGACACCAACATAATAGTGGTTGGACTATTATAATAGTCCAACCACAAGAAAAGACAGATGACTTTTTCAAGAGAACTAAATAAATGCAGCATTAATCTTCGCAATTACGTATAACTGAAAAAAGCGAGTTTTAAAGACAGAAACCAATGTCAAGGTTTCCAGGAAAGGACACGCATAACCGCTCAAAGGGTCAAGTTCATAATTATAAGTAAAAAAAATAGGACTTCTACTTTGTCTTCATCTAATTTTGATTTAGATTAATCTATTCTTAGAAATTTAGGAAATGTTTCAAAATGGCTTTCAAAGGTGTTTTAGTATTATGCTTCATTCATAAATATACATATTTGTCATCTGCAAAGCGATGAAACAAAATGTGACAGGGCATTTTTTTAAATTACTTATTCAATTAAAAAGTTTAGATAAAAAAAAAAAGAACAGGTGCAAATACGGACTCCTGAGGTACACCAAACGAGAGAGGAGTTTCTGAAAAGAGTGTGTCTTCTTGTGTGGCTGCAAAAATTCTGTCAATCGATTAAGACTTAAACCTCTGCAATGTTACTCCTTTAATCCGCGGATAAGAAATAATGCTGTGGTTTACCGCATCAAAAGCTGACGTTTCAATGTACCAAGCTGGTAGGATTCCATGAAGTAGTAAACGATAATTTATCACTTTTAAAAGTGTCATTTCTGCATTGACTTCTAGTAATATCATACTGATATACAAACGCAAAAGAACGACAACTTCCCCCGGAAATAAAAGAAAATTTAGAAATTGGTATGAAATTAGATTACACTAACTGTCTGGATTAAGACTGTATTTTCAGGAAAGGATTCAGTAAAATATTCTTAAAACCAACCACAACATGCCCACACTGAAGAATAATATTAATAAACAGATAAAACATTCATCCCATTATGTGAAGTACATAAATCAATAAGTGAATGGGACGGTGTTAAAACCAAGTAGGAAAAGTACGCACTCCCAAATCAACGTGAAACAATGTTTTTTGGGGGTTTTTTTTGTTGCCTTTTAAAAATTAAAACGAGATTGTCATTTCTCCCATTATTGCTACCCTACAATACAAGTACAATACTTAAATGATGTGATTTTGTATACTCGCGATCTTGAATGGCATGACATTGATCTGATTAAATATAATGAGGCCAAAGGTAAATATATGACGTGAAAGCTGTAGTCTTGATTTGCTCACTCACATGAACCATCTTGGAGTTGAACTATTCAACTCTGCCTGTGTAGCAAAAGCCTGTGTACTGCCTGTGTGGCTGGCCTTGGTGACCTTTGGGGGCATTCCTTCGAACCCCACTGGCTGTAATTCTCCCCAGGTGTATGGAGATTTAAAAAGGACCCTGGCCCTAAGCACAGGCAGATGTTTATTGGTCCTGGGAGCTGAAAACCAGACCTTTGTAGGGGAGCTGTGCGTTTATGAGGCTTTCTGTTCACCTCGGTTCTTAACTGTGGGAAAGCCCCAGACTAGGACACCCCCCTCCCTTGCCAGACAGGTAACAAACTCAACACCCTGCAGCAACACTTGCGTACGAGACAGGAAGAAAAGTAGACGAGGCTGCTCTGTAGTTCCACAAAAACGTTCATGTTGCTCCTAAATTGAAGCTTGGAAGGTTTTCTTGTGCCCACCCCCCCCAACATACATCCCGCTAATGGGCAGATGGAGGAATAGGCCAGCTTGTTGATAAAAGTTCTCAGGGAAATCTACTTTTTTTCCTGCTCCTGCCTCATTGTTTGTGAATTATAAACTAATAATGATGCACAAAATTCCATCAAAATACAACTAGGAGCTACTCAACAAATTAACTTCATCACCTGATTGCTTGTTAGCACATTTATAAAAGCATATGTTTGGCCAAGAGTATTGTCTTAATACACTTGGATGTGCATTAAGACAATGCCAAACAGGAATATCATCAGCAATAATATTAGAGAAGTCAATATTGTGTATCCAGAAATCCGAGTGGTCATTGCCAAACTTTTCTGAGTTCATCATATTTCAGTTAAAAAGATTAGTTGTTTTTTTTTGTGAGGTCAGACCTCGTAAAGAAATACATGAAAACACTTCTTGGCCTCCGACAGCATGTTCAATTTTTTACGTTTACAACAGTACAGTTTGAATGATATGTGTATGTGTGGGCTGTTCAACAGGGTTTCAGGCTGTTTATCTCTTATAGAAAGACGGGGCTGCTTGCTGAAACACATCGACAAAAAAAAAAAAAAAACTTGCATAAAATTAAGTTGTGAAAAAAAGAGTGTATTGATATAATTTCTGAACAATTTCATGAGGTGCTCTAAAGATCTAGGACGCATTTACACTCTTTGAACTGTTGCCAGTTTTGTCATATTACAAGCACGTACATGAACGTAACCTGCTGGGATTAAGCAGTACTTAATAGCAAAGTGAAAGGAAAATGACAGACGGTTTTCCACATCGCTTACAAAAACGTGGTGTGAAGCTGTGTTCTGGACCTTCACGGTCAATACTTTCCAAATACGCCTCTCACTGCACCTGCTGCTGTTGGTCTTTGAACATTCATGTGCTATTCAAACATTGGCCACTTTTGATGCCTTTCATCAACAGAGCTTTACCTTCCACTCTGCCATAAAAGTCAAAATTATCAAATGGAAAGTCGTCCCGTCAACAGCTTTTCCCACCTGAGCTGTGGATCTCTGCAGCTCCCTCAGAGTTACCAGGGACATCTTGGCTGATTAATGTACAAGCCTTTCAGTTAAGGTGGACAGCAATGTCTTCATAGCTTTTCAGTCGTGCTACGCTCTTTTCATTTTCGGATGACGAAGTAAGTGATATGGATTTATAACCTAAATTTAAAACTTCTTCGTAACGTCATCTGTGATTGATCTGCTGTGATCCTTGGTCTTCATGATGCCGTTTGTTTAGGAACGTTCTTCAAATGCGGTTGGATTGTCTTATCAAAAACATAAGATGCTGTAAGTTGATCCCAAAGTGTTTTATTCACAAACCTCGACCTTACAGCACAAGTATCTGCTCGTGACCACGCAATGCTCTGCTTCTGAGTGAGAACCCAGCTGGAGGTACAGCAAGCTGCGAGTCGGATCTTTGTGCAAAATTATCTTGTACTGAACTACATGCTCTGACCAATTTATGCGCAATGGAAGCACAGACAGTACAAGTTGCGATGTGGGTCTAAATTGGTTGTTAGCTCCAATTGACTTTCCAAGAGTTGCAGTGGGAAAGTGTGTGGCTGACCAGCTATGCAGCAATTTAACCAGCTTACTTCTCTTGCATATTTTGCTAATTACATTTACAAACAGGCGTACTGTTGTCGTAGACGACCCCGCCGTCTCTGGCACATGAGTCGCATTAAAACTGGTGCAATGAAACGTTCGCAGACTTTGAAAAGGAAGCACGCGCACTGATGTCAAGTTAGCCGTTGCTGGTACTCCTTTGGAACGGACACTTAAATGTAATTACATTTGCTCTTGGCATGCTTTGCTTGCCATGCCAGAGCACCGGAAATTATCGTTACACAGAACGAATGCCGTTCGTGCTGAGGTTAGGGAGGGTAAGCTGATTTAGGTGTTTGCAGGAGAATTGCGCAATGAGGGAAACCTCTTTGAATTATTATGGAGGAAAGGAAGGACAAAGTGCTGCTTTTTGGATAAAAAAAAAAACAACAACAAAAAACAAATGGGCAGCTTTTGTCAACCAAAAAGAATTAGGAGATGGTCAACGAGACAAGAAGAGGCTGTAAATATTGCCCTGCCTGGAGTGGGTAGAGGTGAAAAGACAGCTGTGTCAGTGATGAGACCATCTCATTTCTCCCTGGTGGGGAGGTCCACTGCTCACTGGGACGTACATGGTAGACTACACATGAAAGGACTCTGAAGTGCCACAGTGGCGAGTGGAAATGGGGCATTCTTATAATGCCAAACATCTCAGTTCTGTTACATCACAGGCCATTCCACTGGCAGGCCGCTAATTATTCCAGGATGCCTTTTCTCATGGCAAAACAATGAGGCCGCAGTGCTGTTTTAGTGAGCCACTCCACAAATGGGCAAGCTGGCTGGATCATATTTTAATGAAGTGATGCTAATAAGGTGCAAGCTGGAACTTTATGTAAGAACCAGCTAGGGCGCTTGTGTCCCAGTTGGGCTGGTGGAAGCAGGTGCGTCCCTGGGCAGGAGAAGGTCAACAGAGGACATGACGGCCTGAAGCGTCTCATTCAGTGGAACATCTGGAAAGATGCCGTCATCTCCGAGAGGGTTGATTTGTTTTTGGAGTGTAACTATGTTTCTGATTGAGCTGGTGTAGGAGCTGAGTGCACCAAAGAAGGAAAAAATATGCTTCCAATCTATACAACTGAAACTACAAAGACACATACCCACTTTTTCTCTGTCTGAAGTTAACATCAGATCAAACGTGTCTCTTGTCTTAGGTCAGTTAGAATCACCAAACTTATTTCTATTTGCTCAATGCCTCAATATGGAGAAATAATATTTGTTTACTAATGCCTTTAAATTCAGAAAGCTTGCATACATTTCCTTATTATTTGGTATAATTGCTGTTAAACTTCATCCATACACAAATGGGTTTGTCCTTTTGGGATGATGTCTTCCTCCTTGCCGAGCGGCCTTTCAGTCCATGTCGGTACAGGACAAGTTCCACTGTGGATAATCACACTGTGTCATGAGCTCCACCCAGCATCTTCACAAGGTCTTTTGTTCTGGGGTCAAACAGCACATTGTGGACCAGAACCCATTAAATTCTGGGACATAGAACCTGTCTACTTCCTGAGCTGTAAGGTGATTGGGCATTCCCATCGTGTCTATACTTTCGTGTAATTGTTTGAACAGGTGAATGCAGCACCTTTTAGCATCTGGGAATTGTTACCAAGGATGAACCAGACTTCTCCACAATTCTCTTCTTCATATGTTTTGCTGCATAGACTTTAATATACCGTTGTTAGTTTATAAATCATTAGTACGAAAATATAATAAAGATCTGTTGTTGTTGTATCAGCCTTCCAGACCTCTCAGGTCTTCTGGTTCTGGTTCTGGCTCTTCTCTACGTCGCCAGAACCAGAACCAAACATGGAGAAGCGTGTCTACGCACCACAAATCTGGAACAAACTTCCGGAAAATTGCCAAACAGCCGAAACACTGAGTTCCTTTAAATCCAAGCTAAAAAACCCATCTGGTTGTACTTGCCTTTGAACCATAATAAAAGGAACATTAACCATCATATTTAATGTGTGATGATTTTGATGATGCCACTCAACAAAATGTGACGTTTGTTAATGGTTGCTCAATCCGTGACTGTGTGATGCTTTATTACTTTATTTTTGTGTTTTTATGACCTAAAGCACTTTGAATTGCCTTGGTACTGAAATGTGCTATACAAATAAACTTGATCAACTGACAGTTTTTTTTTTTTTTACCTTTCCATCTTGTCAAAATAATTGCTATGACAGCAAAGAGAAATCATTTTTACACGGTATACATAGACTTCTGGTTTGAATTGCAGGTCATAAAAACACCAGGACCAGCACTTTACATGTAAACAACCCTCTATCTTACAACTGAGACCATCAAGCTGCCCTGTTTGCTGCACTAAGCTTTCTTTTTTTTTTTTTTTCAAGCAACCAGGCTGGTGACGCTGCCGTGAAAACTCTGCAACATGAGCCACCTCCTGCTAAAATACTGTTAGCGTGCACGCACACTCACACTGTCACACCAGCCTTCATGCACAAACGCTCTCGAACTGGCTCACAAACAGGCAGGCCCCTGTAAGGGGGCAGGAATCCTCAGCAGCCCTGTTTACTAGAGGAGAAGAGTGACACTTACAGGCTTTTGCTTCTGTAAGTGCGATCCACGCGGGAAGCGTTACAATCATCCATGGTATGTGGAAGATGCAATCGGAAGAAACAGCATAAATGTAGCAAAAAATAAATAGGAAATAGAATTTGTAGATTCACCTTTCGGTTTGACGAGGGTCGGTGTAAAAATCCGGGACGCAAAATGACAAAAATAACATAAATACTCCAACGCGAACCAAAATAACATCCAAGACTGACAGTAGTTTTGTAATGAAATCTTCAGTCAGGACGAAAAAAATGTTCTGAAAAAAAATTTTTTAATAAAAAATAAAGAGGAATTATGCAATTATGTGAATGTAACAAAATTATGACTGCCTCTAATTCAATTATGGAAAAACTATTTTTTCTTGGAGTTCAACAAACGTACAGGAATTTCTCTGGTTATTCAAAGGAACCTTACAAGTTCTCCTAAAGACGGGCGTACGAGAGAAGTCCTTAGAAACGAGAAAAGGAAAACTCAATTCTCTCATGAAGTTTCTTGTAACCGGGGCAGACACAGTCAACATTAAAAAAGAAGAAGAAGTAAAAAAAAAAAAGGTTAGGTTTTGTTTTTGATTTTTTGGCACAGCTGCATGCAGAAACTCTGATAGGAGAGGAGCTCCCTGAGGTCCCTGTGCACAGCTGTGGAAAGGCCCTGATGCTCTGCTCTGGGTTTTATCACACACTTTTTTTTTGAGTTTCTCCAGATTGGATTAGTGGAAGCGAGTCCTCTCCACTGTAGGTTTTCGAACAACGGCCGTGGAAGCTTAAATTTAGCCTCGGACCGCAGAGCAGACCAGCTTTTGCTGCTCTCCGGATCACAACGGACTTATAAAAAGACCTCCCTGAACCCAAAACAACAGGCTCGCTCCACATAACAGTAGTGGCCACGGAACAATCGTCGTCACCGGACGCGTGGAGGAAACCGTAAATGATTGCTGCCGCGCTCGTAAAACATGCACAGATATGTGGCCGGGCGGGCGAGAGAAGAAGCGCTCTTTTCCATGTCTGTGGTTTGAAAGCTATTAACATATTTTCTCATGAAAAAAAAAAAAAAAAAAACTAGCTGCTGCAGCTGTGGTTCGTTGTTAAGCGAGTCTGTGGAACACTGTGGTGAATCCTGACCTCCTCTCCACAGTGGTAAAAAAAAATTTAAAAAAAAAACTGTTTTAAGAAATAATTCAAAGTTTTGTTTGATATCCAGTGAATGCCTTTAACTATAATTATAGGTTTGCACAGAACAGTAGGAGAGCCTGGCTTGGCTAAATTGCCAAAAGTAATAGTCTGAAACATTTTTTTAAAAGCTCACAAAAAAGTAGACTTTTTTGTGCTTTACATCATATTACAATGTTATCCGCTCATCAAAAACACACCTGGAGTGTCGCTTCAATTCTTTCATGTATGTTTGAGAAATACCTTAATCTCCCGTGGCAACCATTCAGCTGCACAAAACGCTTGGTGGAACCAAGAGCTGCCTTCAAGGACGAAGCTCCTCATCAGGGCTGCAGTTTCCAAGCTTCAAAGCTTCCGCCTCACTGAGCAGCCCTCACCCATGGCTCCCCCCATTCAGCTCCTTCAGACTAGCCAGCAGCAATTTGAAAAACATCTGGTGTAATTGCGCATCTGCTGAGCTCATTGAATACACGTCCGCACGTGTATTCAATGAGAATTCTTCTGTCCTTCCAGAAGAATTCAGACCCACGCAACTTTTTTGCCTCCGTCACATCAGAAGCACAAATTGAAATCTCCTATGTTGGAGTTTTGTCATATAGATAAACTAGCAAAAGTACAGTGCAGCGGAAGTAAGATGACACTTTGATGTCTTCTATTTTTAAACAAGTCAATATCTGAAAAAATGTGGGATACATTTTCAGCTACCTGGAGTCAATACTGCACATCCAGAGACTCTTTCTTTTCCTTCTTTGCAAAACAAATCTTAGTCAGATTGGATGGATCTGTGGTTGCAGGTGCAGCGGTTCACTGCATCTGGGAAGCACAGATGCAGCGTAGTTATCCTACTGGCTCACCATCCAGTTCTTTGTAGGCTAATTCTCACATTTTTCCTGTACAGAACTTGTCTGTATTTAGCTCCATCCATTTTTCCATCGACTCTTCCATTTTTTCTCATCCCAAACAGAAAAAAAAAGACTAATACCCACAGCATTTTGCACATAAGCCAAAAAGTTCTACATTGTTGTCGTCTAACCAGAGCCCCTTTTCCAGGGCTTACACTTAAGCCCTGGAAAATATGGCTTAACAATAATATTTTTTTATACAAGACTTGATTTCCGATTTTCGTCAATTTTTGTTCCTCACTTCACAAATAACAGAAAATATCTTAGACAAATCCCAAGAAAAAAACAATTATAGCTAAATCTACACGTATTTCATGTGACTGAGGTCAAACTGTTGTGTTCACAGCCAAACAGACTTTAAAAAGAAACTGGAAGAAGAGTTAAAATCATTTTTTAATGCGAGTTGACCTGAATTCAAAGTTGTAATAATTGGAAGCTGTAAAAAAAACGCTCATCAATCAGGAAGGCAGATCTTGGGAGGGCTAACGTCAATCTAAATTACGGAAACCTAAGAAGTGCGTAGCTGGGAAAAAAAAAAAAATCCAGATTTTCCAAAAATTAAACCATGAAAAAGAAAAAAAAATTGATTAATCGATAAAATCTCTGCACCTTCTATAGAGTTAAAACGAGCATCTTGACTTGGTGGATTTTCCCTCTGAACCCTCCTCTGATTTGGACTTCTCAAGCTCAAGTTTGTTATTCATATAACGCCTTTCCAACAACTTGCGCTCTAAAAAAAAAGTGCTCCACTAACAAAAATAAATTAAATGCAGCCACAATGACGCAGTTTTATCCCTGCCCTGTCAAAGCTTAAAATACTTTGCGTGTTGGCTCTGATTAAGGAGACTGGCAAGTTGGCTGATTCCTCTCCTTGACCTTTATTAGGAACATCAGAGCAGGTGGTGCATGTTGAACCGATGACTAATTCCGAGCTGGAAAACGAGATAAAAATGGTCTGCGAGTTCCACAGCTACTTCCTGCCCCAAACAGATACATCACTGATACAGCAGAATCCGCGGTCTGTCATAAGTGGTGGGTGTTATAAATAGATACCGAGTTGATGCACTTCATTATCAATACAAATCGTTTGGGAACCGTTCAGAACAATACCCATTGGAAGTACCATCTTCTGTGTGCGCCTGCTGGTGTTAGAGGAAAGAGACAGATAAGCCGGCCAGCCATCTACTGAATTTCTGTCCGCTCTGACCCAGCTGCTGAGTCGCAGCTTACTTTTCACATATTTCTCTCCTCTTAAAGTGGCAATTAGAAAAGCATTCATACAGATGTTTTATACCTCAACATCTGTCTGCGTTTATTAAACAATGGAAGCCAATTTGTTGCACTGAAACTTTTTCCGTAGTACGCAACTGATGTTCTCTTAAAACCTTTGACACCTGCTGTAATTAAACTAATAAACACAGACAGACTCCACTTACGGATATGGAAACCTTCATTATTTTTTAAGGTTTTTTTCTGGTTCTAGTGGCCTTTACTTAGTAGTGAAACGACAGGAAAGACACGCGGCGAAGGTCAACAGGTCAGGAACCGAACCTGTGACGGCCACGCCGAGGTCTAAGGCCTCCATGTGTGGATCACAGGCTTTACGACTGCACCACTGCTGCGCCCAGTTCAATTCAGCAACTTCTGAAGGCGATTGGTTTTACTGGATTTTAGATGTGGTCGTTATGGAACAAAACGTGACAGAAGACAATTACCCTGGCAGTGGATACCAGAAAGGTTTAATAGCACACAGTGGACCAACGCATGTGCTTCTGTGGATTTTTCAGTGGAACATAACTTGAAATTATTTGTAAAAGAAATTGACAATTCGCTGATTTTTCAAAGAGCATATAAAAAATATTCTACGCTGAAATACCTAGATGCAATGCTGCTTGACACGCTATTGGTGAATCCTGTCTTTGGCTGAGCAGAGATAGGGAAGAAGTACAGGACTAAGTACCAAGATGGTTTCCACTGTGCATATTAAGGTGCGTGTGGTGTTTGTACTGTTAAAAGTGTTTTTAGAATGCGTCGCATGCATTTGCGGATTTCAACTATTCGCGGGTGGCTGTGGTCCCTAACCCACTGTGTGCCAGGACTGGGGGTCCACTGTACATAACCCAGAGTTTATTCATTCATCTTATCAAGGAAAGAAAAGAAAATAAATCGCTAAGCCATTTACGACCATTCATTAAGGAAGGGCTGATATGTTACCACAGAAAAGGTATGCTACTCATACTTAGAGTAAGGCCTGTCACAATAATCAATAAATCAATTAATGGCATTATAAATTAAAACAAGCTCAATATTTTCCATTGGCATGATTTATCGTTTATCTCTTTTTTCTCTCTTTCTAGCAAAAACTTGGATGATAAAAGTCTTCAATTTGGTGCTTGGGTCTCAACTAGTCATTTTTTGAAGGACAATTTAGTTTACAACGACTTTAAAATTCATTTTATTTGTTGTTTTGTTCATTTATTTTTTATATTTAAAATGTCTTCCAGTTCCAGTGTTAAATGTTCATTAGAATTTAAACTTTACTGATCTCTTACAATGTGCTCCTCCATTATTATTTTGCCATTACATTATGTTACTTAAAAATGATCTCAAAACAACAATATTATTGTTTATCGCAATAACTTCTGGAATAATTTATCGTCCAGTAAAATTGGTTATTGTGACAGGCCTACTTAACGTTATGTAACAGATTTAAATGTTCTGGCTACAGGGCTCCTCTCTCAAAAGTTGGAAGAAAAAGAAAAAAAAAACTCCTTGAGAAAGAAATCAGAGCTTTTGCACAATCTTCTGCTCATTTGAAACCCTCTGATCACTTAGCTGGTGACCGGAAGCGGTTCATTTTCAGCTCAGCTGCTCTAATCAGACCCTGGCAGATCCCAGTTATTTATGCTTTCGCTGATAATACAGGCTGCAGCAACACATCCTGTGAACAGCCCACGCATATCCTCGCCGCACAAGTCTTTTCAGGGTGAGCTAGGAAGGCAGCCTGTAATTTGTAAGATTGGGACAACAAACTTAATCCGCCACTCATAATAGCCCCACCTGGCTGAACACGCCTAAAGGGAGAACACAGGCAGCCGCAAACCCTTTTTTCTATCTTTTACTGGCATCAGTGATGAAAATGTAAAGCCATGACAAAGGAAATGATAGAATTGCTCATGCATGGTGACCACCCACCTTTGAACAGTTGAGAAAAGAGCTTGGAGGAGCCTGACGCACCAACATGCAGTGCAGGTGATAAATGTCAGAGGTGTTGTGAATGGAAATTATTCATCACATTTTTGTGCCACACAGAAGTTACAAAAGGCTAGTTCAAATAGGAGGAAACAAACAGTGGCCTCTGGGGGATTTTCTGTAATCCGCAGGGATGTTCTTCTGACCCAATCCCAGGCGTTGGGACTGATAAAAACTTTTTTTGAGAGATCGAAATTAAGAGTCCCCGAAGAAGCTCAACTCACATCCACTGCTGGTCTTGCGTCCGTGTTCAAGCAATTCAGCTAAGTTCTGCACGGAGAATTTCAAAACATGAAATTTAAAAAAAAAAAAATTGATGTAACATATCAGGGATTTTCTCTTTCAATTTGATATTTTCTGCTTCCAAAGTTTGTAATGACGTTCAGTACAAAGGAGAGACTGCCGGCTGTGCCCACACATCTCCATTTCTCTCGTGGTTTTTTTCAACAAAAGAAAAAAAACTTGTTGAATTTTACTCTGTTTTAATGTTCAAAGTAAAGTTGTCAGTTTATTTATCACAGGAACAACTCTCCCCGTCTCGTTTGTCTGCCAGCGATTGACTGGAAACACGTGTGTCAAATTATCAGTGAATCACATTGACACAGGAAGTAAACATGCCAGCGTTAGCGTAGCCTAGATTAGCACTTCATCAAACCGCTTTGCCAGTAGGAGCAAGATGGTAAAAACTACTATTAAATACTGTAGCTGTATGTTGTGAGCAGTATTTGGAAAGAAATGATACAGTCATATGCATTTTAGGTGACTTTACCTAAACTCTAAAGTTGCTGTTTAGCATAACATGTCGAAGTTCCAGTCAGGTGACCTCGGCATCCAAGCTGTTTTTAGAAACATTTGTGAAAGAATGGGTTCCGTAAATTCCAGAACGGTACCTGTGCAATAAGTCCAGTTTTGAACTCGCTAATAAATATCTCCCTGTGAACCATTAGAGGTAATAGAATAAAGTGGAAGCGATTAGGAACAACATAAACTCAGCCATGAAGTGGCAGGCCAAGTAAAATCAAAGATAATGAGGTGCACGGAGCACCGAGCCCACCAACTTTCTGCAGAGTCAACAGTCACGGACCTACAAACTTCATGTGGCACTCATCAGTAAATGCAAAGAGTTGGATGCGGTGGTGTGTAAAGCAAATGTAAAGTTTTGTGCAGAGGGTGTTATGGTGCGGGGCTGCTTTTTCAGGAGTCCCTCAGTTCCAGTGAAAGGAAGTCTTGCTGCTTCAGCCCATTAAGACATTTTGGACGATTCCACGCTCCCAACTTAGTGGGAAAAGTTTGGATTTCATCTCTTCCTTTTCCAAGCAGGGCCCAGGAAGAGAAGGATGGGCAAAGCCATTTCAGAGACCTGATAGCACACCTTTGGGATGAATTAAAGCAAATACGCTTCTTGAAAAACGATCAAAAATTCCCCGTAAACAGATTCCTAGAACTTCTGGGAAGCTGTTGAAGCTGTCAAGGGAGTCCATCCATCCATCCATCCAATTTCTGTTCACCCTCGTCCCTTCATGGGGTCGGGAGGTGCTGGTGCCTCTCCAGCAAGCGTTCCGGGTGAGAGGCGGGGTCACCCTGGACAGGTCACCAGTCTGTCGCAGGGCAACACAGAGACAGACAGGACGAACAACCATGCACTCACACACTCACACCTAGGGACAATTTGGAGAGGCCAATCAACCTGACAGTCATGTTTTTGGAC